>VWYI01041659.1:0-64148 GCA_013399455.1 Anthoscopus minutus
CCCTTCCCTTCCCAGAACTTCCCTTCCCCTCCAACTTTCCCAGCCTTTGTAGGGGAGATGCTCCAGTACTCATCAATTTCGTGGTTATCTCTGGACCTGCTTCAAAGTTTCATGTCCCTCTTATGCTGAGGGCCAGAGCGTAAGGCTGCTCCTATCTGCCAATAAAGGGCTTGACTCAAACCATCCTCCTAAAATCTCATAAGCATTGCACAAATGTGCACAATATTTCTTTTTAATTTAATTATTTTAATTTTTTCAAACACTTAGTTTAGCTTTTCTACCACTGATGATATTTCTGGAGAACCAACATCTAGGTCACAGTCACTCCAGGATCTTTCCCTGACAGGTAAGGGCTAACACAGAGGTGATTACTGCATCTGTTTATTTTAACTCAGGTGCACTGATTTGCATTTACCAGTATTGAAACCTACCTGCTGTCCTATGGCATCAGGAGAGCCTACTGCAGGTCCTCAGACAGCTCTGTTTCGGCTGTTCTGGTCATCCCTCTGGCAAATGCAGGTAGTGGCACCCTGTAATCACCTGCCCTCACTGGCCACACGCTGGCTGTGCCCAGTGGCACCAGTCCTGAGTCATCTCTCAGGAATTTCCCTCCTCATCCTGCTCTTTCCCTTGTCAGAAGGGACTGCTCAGCTCCTGCTCCCTGCCTTTTTAAAGACATGCTCTTCCCTAAAGCCTGAGCAGATTTGGAATGGGTCTGAAAAGCACTGCAATAGAAATATCTTCTTGTCCACTAGGGGGAAGTACCTCCATAATTAGGATTAGATGAGTGACCGTGCGGTTCATATTGATCAAGGAAAACAGTGTTCTGAGATTCTAAATTGCAAGACAACTCTTATTTTTTACTTTATTAGTAGTAATTTAATACACAATCGAAAATCTACTTTTAGCGAAGACATTGACACATTAGGTACTAAATAACCTTTTCAACTGAATTGTGTTAAGCTTGCTTTAATGCAGACTTCTGTTCAATAAAAGCTATTTTATGACTTAATAGTTTCACAGGAAACTACTGCAAAAGAACAATTAAAGAAAATGAAAGAATTGTATTTCTAGCAAAATCTATGTGGTATTCAACTCTTATTAAATAGAAATACCATTAACCTTTAATGAAACAACATTAAATTACTTTCAAATAGTTGTCACTCTAAGTCATAAAGAGAAGTCACCTGAACAATGTTCTGTTTATCTTTGCAGTGACATATGTAAACTACCCTTTTTTCAATCTTCTGTTAGTTATATGGCACCATCAAAGAAACACTGGTTGAGGCAGAGGTCCAGATCTACTGAAACATTTAAAGTTATCAGTTGTTTCATAAGACAGTATACTAGACACTCTGTCACAATCTGAATGGTTTATTTTCCACAAAGTTTAGAAATTTATGTATGAAAAGACTAGGTTTTATACAGATACAGTACAACCATTTTACATTATGATTTTATTCTTTTCTTACTCAGCTTTTATAGAGACACTACCATTTTTAGAACATTTTAGAAAGGCATACACAAAAGAAGTACTGCAATGTCTTCAAAGACTGATCACTAAAATTCTCTGATTTAGCAGTTTATAAGATTTCTGATATTAAACCCTCGTGCAGTATTCTACTGAAACTGAATGAGGTTTGAGCTCCTAGTTCACCGTAACTCTTTTCTATCACTATTTTGAACTTTCATGAACAAATAATAGTCTAAGAGAAATTTAGTGGGAAACCAAGTGTAACATTGATGCAAAGTCACTGTCTGTGTTTAGGCAATTGTGCAGATATTTGACCTGAATTCCTTAACATTGTCATTTAAATGCCTTCTGAGAGAAGGGATCCTTATTTCATTTTATCATAAAATTACTGTTCTGTTATAAAGGGAAAAAACTAACCAGAAACAGGTGACAAGATGCCACAACAGTGGCTTTTGTCCTTGTCAGCCAGAGTCCTGCAGTTTCACACAGAATCAGCCCACCAAAATTCTCATTGTTTCAGTGCTCTAGATTTCACTTGAATTCTTCATTCTCTTCAGCAAATCTTCCTATTTTCTCCTATCAGTTAAAACACTTCAATATATTGCCAGGAAAGGCCAACTTCTTTTATATTGAATCATTTGTGGTTTAGGATAATGCTACCTGGAAGTTATCAGTGAAAAATAACAAAAACAACGACTTCAAGACTGTCCCAGAAGTTTAAGGAGAAAGCAGGGATGCATTACCTTTTCCTTCCCTTGTGATTGCCTCATGCCCTAAAAGGAATTGAGGTGAGAGGCAGCTGTGCACAGTGCTGCATCCTTGTCCCATATCAACCAGGGCCTCCTTGATGTTCCCCAAGCTGCCCCACGAGCTGTTCGGGTCAGGGCAGCAGCAGGAAGGACTTTCCCTGCCCACACCCAGCCAAGGGGATACTTCCTTCCTACAAACACAGCTCTCCTCCACAAATGTTCTGGAGGAAGGGTGGGTGGCAGAGACCATGCACTCTGGCTCCCTTGCTCTGGGTCTGGGGCATCAAAATCCCCTGTGCACAAGCGGGAATACCGGGGCCTTGGCTCGTGCATCCACAATAGACCACAAAAAGATAAACCTTACACAAAAAGATAAACCTTACAGCATCGAGGTTTGTACAGATAATTCCTTGAACTACATGGTAGAAATGGTTTTAAAAAGAAACACATTGTGCTTGTGGTTTTTTTTTAAGCTTAACACAGTGACAGTTGACTAAACAGTTTTACATAAAATTTCCATTTCCATTTGAAAAGCTTACATTTACAATAAACATCCTTTGTTGGCTCTGTTCCCAAACTCAAGCTTTGCTCTGGAAAAACCCTCAAACACTGAAATAAACATTATTTCTAAACTGACTCAGCCACCTCACTTTCTCCTTCACAGCTCCATCTCTTAGATAACATTAAGAGCTTCAACTTTACAAGGTGTTTTCCACTTCACACCAACATACTGTGAAACAAATCACTCGTCTGCAGAGTGAACTCTGCTTCATAAGGTTTTTGCTTTAGGTTCTGTTCTGAGCACAAACTGAAAAAGAAGATGCTCACTTACCACAGAAGAGTTTCTGCTGAGTTTTGAGCAGCAGAACTGTGAATGAGTGGTGCATGGAAGAGAGCATTTTAATGACATAGCTTTCCACTGAAAAATGGAGAATTTTGACCCAGCTTATTGAAGTCTGAAACCTATAATTAACAGTGACTAGGCTGCATAAGGCTAATGGATTGCCTATGTCGCCAGCCTATCATTTTATTTAAAATATAATGGAAGCAAAACACTTTCTCTGCAATCAGCAGGTTGTGGCAGCAGAGCAGAAATGA
The DNA here is from genome assembly GCA_013399455.1 of Anthoscopus minutus. Classification (NCBI taxonomy): domain Eukaryota; kingdom Metazoa; phylum Chordata; class Aves; order Passeriformes; family Paridae; genus Anthoscopus; species Anthoscopus minutus. The sequence continues at coordinate 3,322 of VWYI01041659.1, forward strand.
ACACAGAGAATAAGTGGGTGTTCTTTCACTGCGTATCAAAACCTTGTTGAAGGAAACACATTTCTTTTGTAAGACTACAATGGAGATGTAAAGAGAACAAGGAAGGATTTCAAAAATAGAGTGCACGAACAAAGTTGCACACTGAATAGGTCAGAAAGGGGTCCCTGCTGTCTGGAGGCACACAGAACTACGTCCAGCTTATTTTTTTTTCTGCATGCTGCTTTCAGACATGTACAGAGGCTACCTAGTGGAGTGATGGTGGGTGATGTGTTAGACTGCTCAGGGCTGGCTCACCCCCTAACCCTCAGCTGTCTCTGACAAGCATCCTCCTACAGAGAAACTGAAAGGTAAAATTTCCAGGAGTCTCCACTAATTGGGTGCGCTTCAAAGGCTTTTGTGCCTGCATCTGGAAAACCTAAGCAACAAAGGGAGATGTCTGAGAATTTGGTTCACTATTTTCCAAGGGAGACTTCCCATTCCTACATAGTTAGGAACAGCATGATATCAAAAAAGTCTGACTTCTCTTTTTGTTTTAGTAATGCCATACTTCACAACCATTCTAAATCTTGGTTTCTGCACCTATTTGAGCTATAGTAAAACCATACCTATATCATTATGTCATTCGCATCATATCACTAGCAGTCTATTCCATGTAGATATTTGTTCATAAAGACTAATAATATTTTTAAAAAATCACTAAATACAAAGAGTTAAGTCAACCGCTAGACAGATTTTTTTAAAGGTCCATTATTGGCAAATCTGTTCCTTGACCTTTAAAAGATAAAAGGCAGCATATTCAGTTTATCTCAGGTGACTAGACATATGCAGAATGGGTATCTGCTACCACTGCAGCAATTCAGGCGACAACAATATTTCCATTATAACTGTATTACCCTGTTATTTTTCAGGCATTCATAACTTCCTGAAATATTAATAAGTTCTGAGATTTATTATGCACCTACGGCTCAGTCTTGTGATGTATGTAGCTCTGTGGCCCTAAGCTGGCAGTAGAGCTTGTATTTACATGCCCTCCTAGAATGAAATTAAAACAGTGGAAAACAAGGCTGGAATGCACCTTGAGGGTTCATTGAACATCCCCTGGCATTCCCACTCCGTGGATGGACAACCATACATTTTTCTAATTTATTCTTAGCAACTTCCAGTGGCAGAGGAGGGTGTCTACATTCCCCCTCTCAAACCTCTCTGAGCTCATTACTGGGACTTCTGCTGAAACTGAGCCTTCCACTGCCAACCTGTTTGGGGATTTGTTACAGTCTTATGTATCTTGGATGGAGAGAATAGCTAGTTGATGCTTGAACAGGACTTAGAAGCCTTTGAGTACCTGTGGGGAACTTATAGAGAAGATGGAGATAGGCTCTTTACTGAGGTGCTTGGCAGGAGGCAATGGTCATAAATTAAAGAGAGAGACACAGGGACAGGGAAGGTTCTGGCTGTACAGAAGGAGAATATATTTACTATGAGGATTATGGACGGGTTAGACTCTCCCTCCCTAAAGGCTTTTGGGATCTGACCATGCAAAATCCCAGGCAACTTAGTCTGAATTCATTGCCCCTGCTTTAAGGGAAAGGTTGGGTTAGAAACCATTTGAGGGCCCTCTTAACCTGAATTATTCTGTAACTAGTTCTATTTATCTTTGCAGAAGACCCTTGCAATTAAACTGCTTTTACTTTTATCTAGTTTAAAGATTTATTCAGGCTCCCTTCTTAAGGTGTGTTTTCCACAAAACCTGGCTGTTATTTCTCCCCTCTGGTCTCTCTTTGCATTTGTCCTGTCTTCCTGAAGGGCACAGATCCTCTGGTTTTGTATGATGAGAATAATTTTCCAAACTGAGGCCAGAGATATTATCAGTGGTTGAACAGAGACGCTCAATTGCTTCATAAAAGCCAAACCATTCAGTGCATCATAGAACAGTATATACAGAATAGTATTTTGAAGCATTCTCTGTATGAAATTGTTTGGAACCACTCCAAGTGCTCTGTGCACACCTCAGCCATACAAGGTTTCAAATGGGAAGACTAGCACTACCTTGAAATTCAGCTTTGCATCCATCTCCTTCTCCAAACTGTGAGATCATTTTTCTCCCTTGGAGTTTTTGTGCTTTTATCCAGAGTAGTTTCGAATACACAATTTTCCTCCAGAAACTATCAGATTAGCACCAAATATTAATGTTGTGTCCAAAGATGAATGAATACAGAATATGAGCCCAGAACAGAAGTGTATTTGCAGCTTTAAATAATGGGTAGTGCTTTGATGGCAGAATTTTTTATTTTGAATGTTTGCAAACAACTGCATCACAATAGAACTAAAAAATGCCTTGCAATAAGTCCTCTTCAAGAAAATATGGAGTAAACTGTGTCTTGGTTGTTTATGTGAAACAAACAGCCCAAGCTGTATATTTTCTTTCTGACTCTCTTCCTCTGAAGACTCAGAAAACCCATAAAACTACATTTGAACTATAATGACCAGAACACATAAGGTATTTACCAGGAACCATCTAAAACTACTGCTGCAGTCTATGTCATGCTTTTCTTCCCATAGCCCTACACAGCCTCAAATCCCAAAGCAATTCCATGCAATCCCTATTTTTATCTGCTTCTCTCTGCTCTCCCCGCAGACATACCGAACTTTGTTACAGTCTGTAAGGATGTTCTTTTATGCAGAGAGTTTTCCTCAGGATCTATTTCAATGCCCTTGGTGATTTTAGGACAGTTATATCTTTCTGCAGCACCATGGCTCACTGATTCCCAGTCTGGAACATTACCTGCTGACCTTGGTAGAATGGTATTGAATTTAAATAGACAGACAAATGTATTTTTTGCTGTTTTTCTTGAACATATTCCTTCTGCCTTTCACTGAACTAGAATAGTCAAAAGAACAGCTTGATGACACAAAGTTTGGTGGTTAATTCTTTCCTTCCAAATTATACAAAGTATCATCTTTACAAGGGCCCATATCAATATAAGATTGAAAAATGGCTATTTACAAGTGGCGGCCTTGTGAGCATATTTATCTTGGCACTCACTCTTTTGATTACTTATACATAGTTACAAGTTATCAGACCTCAGGCAATGTCATGCTTGGATCTTAATAATTTCATTTGTCAATTTTTCCTCATGGCTTTTGAGGGGTGATAAACTGGAAAAATGCATATTTAATCTGTATTTGCTACAAATAAACTGCCTCTGAGGCACTGGACATTTATTTTTACAGCTGGGTCTGAATTCAAATACACTGGTTATAAATAATTTCTGAATGTCATGTAATATTTATGCTGGAAATCTGAAACCCCATGTCATGTTTAGAGAAATGAAACACAGGGAGAAGACGCTACATTTTCACTGAACCAGTATAGGCTGTAGTGTCTGACATGGTACTACCAGTGCCCCTACAAGAATCTGAGAGCAGCAGTTGTTCTGTCATTGCTGAGGAATCTGAAATTCCCCCCGTGACCTGCACAAGGAATGGGCTGTAACATCTTCTCAGCTATCCCTCTCCTCCCTACCCTTGCAATGCTGCTCTATGTAAAGAATAAAGTGTATTTTCTTTGATACATCCCAGTGTTTGCCTCCACTTAACAGAGAGCAGAACATCAGCTGACTTTGATGTGTTGCTCTTTTGCTTGCTTGATTGTTTTTTGGAGGGAGTGGTCAGGCATATATTTATTACATCGACTTGTGCAGCTGTAACCATGCTCTTGTTACTTCTCTGTGGGTTAAATTTAACTGTCCATCTTTCAGGTGAGAGTTGCCTTACCTGGCTGCAGGAATCTCCAATTTGGACAGCTGTGGCTGAGCTGCCTTCCCCATATAGAAAAAATAATATAAACATTAACAGAAAGAAATTGAAGTAAAATGGATAACAAATCTGTAGATGACAAAGCCTGGAAGGCTTTTCAATTATGCTTTTGAAGGCCTGGGATGAATGCAAGCTTTTGTGCTGAAAAGGATTTGACTGGTTGCAAACCAGCTAGGCAGGATAGGCTGCCTATGCGTGACACTGGAACACAAGCTGAGCATGAGCCCACATTCAGGTCAATGTGATCAAGTTGTCAATAAAACGCCTGGCAGCGTTAACCTAAGATCCTTCCCACCCCTGTCTCCTGTTACAGAAATAGAAATGCCCCTTACAGTCAAGGGTAGAGTGTGTGTGTGGGGGGGATCAATATCCCAAAGATCATGAGAAAACACAACCTAAGAAAAAATTAGGATCTTTTCTTCTAAAGACAAGACAGGTCTTTTCAGAGTCTCCAGTCTTCAGACATCCTAACACACTACATGGAATGGAGTGGCCTATTGTCCTTAGTTATAGTAGGGAGGACAAGAAATTATTCACTTGCAGTGAGTGAAGAGCTAGTTGAACTTTCAAAAGACTTCTTCATGCTAAGAATACTAAAGAACTGCAATAAATTACTTCAAAATGATCTCCATCACAGGAAGTCTTTAAGAGAGAGTTAGGAATGTTGTGGGAGAGCAGCAGACTCTGTAATTTGCCAAACTCTTTTTCAGCTTTATTTTCCTGCAGTTTTGTGCGTAAGCAGCTGATGTAGAAGGAAATAAATGCTTGTGTGGCATACCACAAACAGCAGGTGATCCAAGCACCAACTGGTTTGCAGTTTCATGGACCTCAGGTTTATCTAGAGAGCCAGAACATCCCACAGCACTAAAAACATAAGCAACAGGCTAAGTTAAATGAAGCAGGGATTTCAGGTGCTCTTATTGCAGAACTGTAAAAAGCAGCTCAAATGTCAAAATTAGGCTCCAGTGAACAGGATGTTGTACAATAACCATTGCTCATAACTCAGAAGTAGAGAGATCCTCACATCATTAAAACTTGCAGTCAGGTCATTTTAGAGAAGACTGTGGCCAGAAACCCTAAATGTGTTTATAGAGAGAAAAAAGTATGGCAGTGAAAATGGCTATTTTGATTCAGCACTATATAACTACCTCAGATGAACACTTAAGAGCCAACACTTAGGAGCCAATAATATTGCTTGTGTCACGAAGTCAGACTAGAAGAAGCAGCAAAGGAAATACATCATTTTAAATAAGACAGGGAGCATTTTTATTCTCTCCGGCCCCTACATTTTTACCCACAGCCTCCATAATAGTAATACTTTGCCCAAGCCTGATTACCTTGAAAGATGGTACTGCTAAAGCAGGTCAACCTCAATTGAGCAACTAGGAGGCAGGAATGCAACATAATGAAAGACAAGCTAAAAAGATGGATGTCCAGGAAAAGGTGCAGGATTGGAGTTGAATGTTTAGTACAATAATAAATAAAATAGTCTCATTAAGGCAAACCAGAAACTGAAAAGATGGAAAAGTGGTTTCAGGTTTTGGCTAATGCAAGGAAAACAGTTATAGAAAGTAAGGACTTTGAGGAGCTGACACGGAAAAGGGAGAGGATCATGAATCAAATTTTGACAAGTGAAAATTATGCTACCTGAGGAGGGTGAATGAAAAGATTCAGGGTGTGTATCTATTTGATACAGGCGTTTTCTGATGGCAAGATTAAGAAAGTCATTTGATAATATTTGGAAGTTATTTGGGCCTGTATTAAACACACTAACATTTAAGAATGAATGAGTTCCTTTTCTGAAATAAAGCATTTGGAAATGACAGTGTTGAAATGAAATTCTGATCTTTCAGCAATTAAATTTTTGAAGTGTACTGTAACATGAAGAAAATTCTTGTAAAAGAAAAGATAATTCTAATTCTGGTTAGCAAAGCAAAGACATGAAAGCAGTACACCAAGAATGGGAGTTATAAGTCAGGATTTAGGTAAGTGTTCAGAAACCATGTAATGCCTATGTAAAAAAACCCTGTAGTTATACCCATAAGCTTATAACTTGAACCATTAAAAGACCTAAAAGCTTCAAAACTGAACTGTAATGAGTAGTACCTCAAGGGAACTCTAGATCCTGGAATGCTGGACACTTAGCATTCCTGCGTTAGACAAGAGAAATAAGAATTCTCCAAAAGTTAGGGATTCAAAAAAACACTGAGCAGAAAACTCAGTGAAGCTAGCCAAGAGACAATATAAGAAAGACAGGACTACATATGAGTTTCTCCTCTCCTCAGAGGTTTCATAGTCAACCAAACACTCCTTTCCCTAGCAAAAAGTTCCAGCAAGCTCTTTGGGAAAAGTGATCATCATTCCTATTCAATCTCAGATAAGGCAGGGCCATAATTCATTTATTTACAGCCTTTAACAAAGCAGAGCCAGATAGTACTTCAAGCCAAACCCCAAAGGACTGTTTTAACCTCCATCTACAGAACAAAATTCCTTCTTGCTTACCTTTAAGTCCTGAATTTTATGTTCATGCCCACATGATGACAGCTTTAAGAATAATGTCAAGAACAAAAATCAGTAAAAGCAAAAGTTAGCCTTGCATTAGGGTATGTCTGTAAGAAGGGAAAATTAAGAGATGAATGGAAAGTAACTCAACTCCTCCATACACAGAAAAGTGTTCTTAATAGCCACTGAGCTACCATGAAGGATTAAGATGTAGTCCATAACAGCTCAAATGTTAAGCAGAAAATGTTCAACTGCTCTTTGTGATGATCCAAATATCAGTTTGTATATAGTTAATCAGAGCAGTTCTGAAACCTTTTTGGTGCCGTAAATTCAAGCCCACTATTTCGTTTGTATGCACTAAATTCTCCCCAGAGCAAAGCTAAGAGCCTCTAAGCTGCTTGTTAGAGAAGGTTCTGACACATACTAGCCCCCATGCTATGCTGTCTGTGTCTTCTTTTAGAAGCAGCAGACTATCAGAGGCCAAAACTGAGTTTCAAAATGTCAATTGTTAAGCAGGGTGTACAATTCTGATCTGAAAATCCCTTTGGGAAGTCAGGGATGCCTCTCTGCTTACTTTACAGAGTCTAGCTTTTCAGGCAGAGGACAGTGAGGATATTTGTACGGCCCCCAGCATTTCTGGATCTGCAGATAGAAAGGAGAGACCCTCAGCGAATTTAGGCAGTGCCAGGACCAGGCTGCCGCTGGGAGGCGACAGGCAAAAGATTTGGATCACAGCTCCTGACCTGAGTGCGTTAATCCCTCTGAATCCAGCTGCTCAGATTGCTGGTTAAATGAGGCTATTATTTCTCATCCGCTTCCTAAGGCTGTTTCAAGCCTAACTGCAGGGCTGAAATCAGATACTTCAGTAAGCTGCTATCGGCACCCCTGGGGACCTTCTGCCTCTCATAAGTAGAAATCCTGGAGGAGCTGCCAACATGCAGAGCTCTTCCTCAGACTTCCTATAACAGGCTGTTGCTTAGCCACAACACAGGCTGGCCGGGCTGTGGAACTGCAGATGTCAGCGTGTGGTTAATCCCTGTGCCGGCATGGGGCCAGACATACAAATGTCCGTCTGTAATTACTGCTCTCTCGCCGCTGAACACCAGCCCATGCTTGGTGCCCAGCTACACCAGCCTGGAGTCCTCCCTGCTCCTTTCTGATCAAAAATTAGCTGATCTTGTGACGGTATTTCTATGACTATTTTTGTATGAAGAAGCATTAAGTTACAGTGTTAATACCATGCTTTAAATGATATTTACTTGCAAGCAGAGTAGGCCCTGTGGACCAGGGTAGTATGCCCAATACTCTTGTTGCAGGAATATAAAATTGGGTCTTTTTCCCCTGCAGTTTTCACAGCTCTGAAAAATATATTTCTTCAAGTGAAGAACAGGAGAGCCCTCATGTGGCTAATTTAACGTCTGTGATATCACACAGATGCTATGGATGGTAGTAAAAAAATGCATTGTATGCATTTTGGTTTTATCTCTGATCTCACTCCCTTTAAATATAGTTGATTTAATGAACCTCAACTTTGTTTTCCAGCCTGTTGTATCTCTTTTTTTTTTTCCTTTCACTGAAAATGAACAAGCCATTCCTCATTCTATATCTGTGCTTCATTTCCCAGTTTTGACAATAGGAATGTAAAGTATAAAGTAACTCTTTCTGAAATGTTTCTCTTGTGGGCTGTAGGGAAGAAGAGAAGCATATGGGGGATTTATTATGCACAATGACCTCATTCTTTCCAAGTTTCCTCATTCTCAGGAGATATATTTGAAATTCAAACACAGTTTAAAATTGGAGTAGGCTATGCATCTGCTGTACATACACACACACACAAACAGTGTGTCTTACAGTCCCAGAAGACAACAGATGACAAAAAAAATGTGAGTGTTCACAATATTTGTACTCTAAGGCTCTCCTGGCAGATAAATGATGCAATAAGCATCTCAAGTAACCCCTAGTTTCTGTATGAGTTACTCAGAGGCACTGCAAACACCAGACAATCAGATCATTCGGAGTCCATTTTCAAGAATAAAAATTACTCATGCCTTACAAGTTTTTGGCATCGAATGGATAAGTTGGAAATTTTTTAAAAAAAAGGAGGGGGGGGGAAATTAACTGAACACTCTTATATCCAATTCTGGAATAATTTAATCTAAACCTTGTATGAGTCTCTTATGTGTTTTTTGACTCTGTACTTAACCCTTAGGAGGGACTCATTGCTACCCGGGTAACATGACACAGATTAAACCACACCTCAAAGAAAAAAGTCCTCAAGCCTCTCTCTTCTGTTCTGTCGGAAATATACACATCTTATCCATGTCCTCCTCCTCCGTATCTGTGCAATGGTTATTTTGTTCTCTTCCACATTATTCCTTTCCAGACCAGCTTGAATAAACGCAGGGCAGATGCTGCTAGCCCACAAGGTGGATAATTCTGAATCCTGAGGAAGATCAGGGCAGAAAATAGATGTTTCCTCATTTGGTTACTACACTCATCTTTTTCTGTGCCTGAATTCTTTTTTGCATAACATAAACATGTTACACTTGAGAAAAACAACTTGCCAAAATACCACTCAACAATACAGGATCCTAGAAGTAAAATAACTGGTTTATCTGGATTATCTTTCTGTCCTAACTTTCCATTCTTTCCTTAACAATGACCTCAACTTAATACCACAATGGAGACCGTTCTTAACTCAGATAAAATGATAAATCACAAATAGTGATTTGAACCTATTTAGGCTGAGGTAGGTCTTTGAGCACAATTAATAACCTCCCTAAAAGACCAGGCACCAGACTGACCATGTACAGCCTTGTTTTAATAATAAATGAAGATACAGACCAAATTGGTGCTATCTGAAGTTCTGGCACATTCTGCTAAATCAATTCTTCGACTATGGAATGATTTTTCTTTTACAAAAATAAATTATATTTGCTTCTTAATTTGTCTAACAAAGACATATTCTTTTGCTAGCTATCAAAGGCATTTGAAGTAAGACTATCTTCACAATTTTTTATTATATATCTGTTCATCAGCTCACTTGGGCAGAGGTGACAGGTAAGACAGAAGTCAAACTTCTTTGAGAAAGTCCAGCAATTCATTTGAATGCCTGGAGACCTAAGGGTTAGGCCATTTCATTTAATCTGGTTTTGGAAAAAAATGTATAAAGAAACTATTTCACCTTGAACAGCTAACCTGCTCAAAAGGCAGAAACTTGCCATTTAACTCAGACACTGCACCATGACATTCTATATAAGTGTTTTGTTTGTGTTTGTGTTTTCTACTGCAGATTTTTTCCACAGTGAAGAGCCAGACTTATTTATAAATATCACATTCCTTTTCTGATCTCTGGTTAGATGGCATATACAAGATCTCATTGTGTTCTGGCTACAGACTCAGGCTGTATAATGTATATGTATAATTTCATATATACAAGAGTACATACACAAAAATTATCTGTTTGGGAACATATGAATAACTTGCCTTTGAGGAATAGAAATAATTATTTTAATAGCTTGTCCCTGAGTGCAAACCTATATTCAAAGTGAGACGTAAAGGAATGTCTCTATTTTGTTGAAAAAGTGCTTGAGAATTTAGAGCCATAAAATCTCGAGCTGAAAAAGTTAGACTGAAGGTGCTCTTCAAGATAAAATACAATTAATCTCAGGAATACAGGAATTGAAGGAACTTTTTATTTATTTTCAGGGATCCCTATGAATAATAGAGAGTTATTTTGCTTCCTCACTTTGTTAGGGCAAGATCTGAAACTTCAGGAATTTTCTGTTTCACTCATTTTATGCCACCGAGCATAGTTACAAAAGGTTTAATATTCAGATATTTTGAAACACTTATATGTTTTTCCAGTTGCTTACAAAATCCATACATCTTCACTTTAATTCAACCATTTAATATTTAAAAATCAATTTCACTTTGATGTTTTTATTACTTTGCTGTTATTTCTGTAATTCAGATCTTCAAAGGTAAGAACACATTAGCCATTCAAAGCTAAAAATCAAATAAAATTACACTCCCTGTCCTCTAATCAGAGCTTTCATCTGAACATTTATGATTTCAGGAAGAAGCCAAGTTAGTCCTAATTGCCTCTAATTTAACTTGGCCACTCAAATAGGATATGAGATCACATTTCATCATATAGTAGATATTTTAATCACTAGTGTACACAGAGTGGAGAGTTTACTCTACACTGAAAAAATGTCTATCTTATCAAAGTTCAGCCATGTAGAAACAGATCTCATTTCATTTTCCTTTAAAAGTACTGGCTTTGACAAAATGTGCTGTCTGATGTGCATTTGATATTTTAGGTTTACTTATGACTGTGTGCTTGATATAATTTTTAACATTTAGTGGTTTTTAAGCCTCAAGTGGCATGAAGTCATTTAAATTACTTCAATATCATGCAGCATTATATGAGAAGTCCTTTTGCTTGAAGCCTTGCAGAAAATGCAGCTGCTTAGGGGTGGAGCACCTGGGAACCGCTGAGGTGAATGGATGGTCCTGGCAGGGCTCCGGGTGCAGCCCCTGCAGCCTGCACAGCAGCAGCTGCTCAGGGCTGGCTGTGAGACAGGGCAGTGGTGCCTTCAGCTCCCACTCCAGCAGCTGTTGAAATTCTGTAGGAAAACTTGGGGATCCCCGAGGAATGTGGAAATACAGCCAAAGGGCAGAAGTAAAGGTGTTTAAATCAATGTGCTGGGTCAGCAGGAATCAGAAATTCTAATTTTGCATAGTATATGTTCATTTTGTTTTTCTGTTCTAAGTGGAACACCTGATTATCATTTCAGCATTCTTTTCCCCTTGCCCAGTTATCTACCAGCTTATATCTGATAGCATCCTTCATTTGAAGCCAGATGATCAATTGTAGTTAAATGCATTTTAGGAATAATCTTTCAGAATGTTTAAAGCTCTCTGCTCCGCAATGTTTGTCTTCCTTAGCGATCCCACAAAGGCAGTGGCAGATTGGGAATGTTCCTGACTACAATCTAGAGAGGGAGCAAATGTTGCACATTTACTTTCAAGCAGAATAGCTGGGCATGATAAGTTTTGCAAAGAAATAGAAGCCTGTTTCTAAAAGTTATATGTAACTGGACAGAGAATGTGAATTCCATGCAACCTCTGTATTTAATAAGAGCTAAAAATTGAGTGGTTTTACTACTGGAAAGGATTGGAAAAATCTACAGACCAGGCACTATTTGTATCAGTTATTTGGCAAGTAAATTTGGATAAGGGAAGACCTGAGAAGCAAAGGAATCACAGTTGTTAGTTACTGGCTGTAAGTTACTTTCCTCTCCTACACAGAGGGGCTCAGGCGATTTCACCAGCTTTTTAAGGAGGATGTTTTCAGCAATACAACATCACAGTTCAGAACCCTGCTCTGTGGAAATCTAACTCCCTCCTACCCTTGGAGTAGTGCCTCTAAATCAAATAGATATCTACTGGGCAGATAAACTGCTTTGGGACTTGGAACTGGAATGGCTCACACAAGCATAAGAAGAAAACTCCTTTCCAAGTGTCACCTGGATTGATGACTGGCAATTCACCTCCTCAGTAAGATGGAAACCTGAGCACATGGTCATGCCAGGTGAATTTCTTTAAATAAATCAGGGAAATTTCTTACCTCTGTAAAGAGCAGAGAAATCACTTAGAGAAAAGCAGCTTTTACTTTTGCTTTTTTCACAGGGGAAAAGAAATGGAAAAGCATGGAAACAGCTCCCATTTCAGGACTGCGTTTCAAGGTTGACAAATGCATGTGGCACCTGGGGTAATTTTCTCAAGATATAAACACAGCATTCCAGCACTGCAATCTCACACCTTCATTTATGCTTTCTCAACTTCTATTTTGAGCATCAGCATTCTAGGACAGAGCAAAACACCCCAAACTTGCACTAGGAGTAATAAATAAGACAATCCAGCATTGTAAAGCCATTATTTCAGAAAATAGTGAGACCACAGGTCAAAGTCAAGGCTCACTATCTCATCTGGCCACCATTTCCCTGAGCATCCTGAGGGAATGAGGCCAAGCAGCTACTGTTCAGCAGCAGCCAAGTTAACTTGATGGGATAACATTAGATAGGTGTTTGGGAAGGCTTCTGAGACACCAGGTGAGATATGATCACAGCATTCAGTCACTGAGTTATAGACTATCTGGACCAATATTTTGCAAGTGTGAGTTATTACAGTATTTATTTAAATATTAGTATTTGTTATACAATATTTGTGTCCCTTATTTGCGTCTACTAGGAGTGAACTGGTTATGACCTTTCTAGCAGAAGAGGTTTTTCAGTTACAGGCAGCAAATCCAGCAAGGATCGGGAAAGGAAGATCTTTAATGAAGACAAATAAAATTACTAGGGAAATAGATGAAAGTGTTCTGTATTAGAGCCTTGGAAGGGCAGAGTAGGAGTTTTAGTTGTGGATTGATAACTCTGGGATGAAGTTAAGTCAGCTTAGTCAAATTAGCTTTTTGATGGTCATATCTGTCAGAGCAAATATATCACAAGAGGAGAATGTGTCCAGGATGGAGAGCAACATAGTGAGCAAATGGATTCTCCTTCCCCCAGTACTGAAGTGAATAGCCAGGTACAGGTTTCCACTCAGAGGATTCTTGGCTTGCAAAGAAAAGGAGATCTCAAGATCATTAACTAACAGTTTCCCTGAAGAATTCAGTGCTGAGAAGAAGGCTGAAAGAAATAGCCATCACAAGGCTCATGGCTCAACCTCCCCCATTTGGAGCCTACTGGATTGCCAATGGGAAGCAAAGCAGTTGTCAGAACACTTTCCAACTACTGCTTCTCATCTGGTGGAATAAGCCAAAAATATTCAGTAACACTAAGCTCTGCTAGCACTAAGGACAAACTAAGTATCTTAGCTTTCCAGATTTTAAAGAAATGTGAATTCTTGTTTTAAAAAGCAAATTACTAAGAAGAGTTTGGATGTTTCTTTATAGCTGAGGGAAAATATTACCTTCTGATTCCAATTTTTCCTGTGAATGTTGGGTGTTTTGGAAGCAGAAAATCTCCTTGTTGAATTCTATCAGAAAATTTGCTTTGCATCAGATTTAACCCCAAGACTCCCAGACTTCTCATAACCAAGAAGAGTTAAGATTCAACATTTCTTTAATCAAATAAAGGGTGGGTTTACCTTATTGTATAATCCCCATTGCATATATTGGCCTCTTGAATGTATTAAACAAAATTTAGGTACAGTTCTGTATCACATTTTTTACAATCCTTGCTATTTTGTGTCACCATAATTGTTGTGTTGCAGAGGATGTTGCAAGTCCAAAAGAGTTTATTTTCCACTTATTTTGTTTACTGCTTTGCATGGGAAGACAGTCAAGGACTAAATACAGAGACACATAATGAATGAATGAATGAATGAATAGCAGAGAATAGGAGCAAGAGGAGTTACTGGTCACAAGTGTCTCGCTTCCCTACTTGAGATTACAGCAGGCTTAAGTCCTTTTTTTGGGTGGAGTTTGATGAGACCCTCCACCATACATTTAATTTTCCAATTGCTAGTTTCTGACTGAAGGCATTACAGCTAAGTCTGTAGTAATTTGGCAAATTTCACCTTTTACTTCTTAGAGCATCAATGAAGCAATTGTTGACACTGATTAGTTGTTTGCATTCTGCTTCATAGGCTTTAGTGTGAAAGTTCTTCCTGGCCTGCAGTTGACTCTCTGCAGTACACCTGCAAGGTGCCACAACTGGTACCCCTGCTTTGCTCATAGGCATCCCAGCCAAAGACCTGAAGGGACCTAGGGAAATCTTGCCAGGTGAAAAATTGCAGACCTCTGCCTGCATTTTAAGCTGAGGCCCTAAGCCCTCACTGGTGAGTGTCCAGAAAAACTGACTTAAATGTTATCATAATAGTCATGTCATCTGAATATTTATCAATGATAAGTCACACAGATGTTTGTTTTTGACATTATTCAGAAAGAATGTGCAAAAGAGCAAGCAATACTGAAACAGATCTGCCACAGCAAAGCATGAAAACCACCATTTCAAAAGGTTTGCTTCTTTCCAAAATAAGCATTTTTATCCTAGTGAAAGAGCTGACTCCCCCATACTAAATCCTCAAGTGCTTATCCCTGCTCTCCTTTCTGCCAGGATGGCTTTTGTATATTATTGCTAAGCTGGCTCAGGTAGCTGAACCAGTTGAAGAATGAATGGGGTTCATTGACTTGCTTTAATTTGGGTTTGGGAGAGGAATTGTGTAACTAACAGGATTTCTGCTGCATAATAAAGTCAATAGAAAAACATTTTCTGGTAATCTATAGATAGGGACAGGATAAGAGCTAATCCTTAGGCTGCTACACAAATTTTTGTCAGATTATTCAATTTTGTAATCCCAAACCCATATAACCTAGGAGCTTTTGGAGTACAGGAATTCTTCAGTTCTGCCTGCAGACTCTGCTGGCTTGAGAGGTGATTTTCAAAAAGTTTTGACATCCTCGCAGTGGAAAGGCTCAGTAAGCTTTACTTAAAGTGTTGGCCTCACATGGCTTTTATGAGATCTCTTATGCAGCCTGAAACAGCCAAGAGCCAAAACATTTCCTGTGGTCAAATCAACACATAATACCAGTGCTAAGAAAAAACATGACAGCACACAGCCAACAACCAGGGCAGAAGGCAGTGTCTGCTATAAAGACAGTAGATCCCTGAAAAGAGTACCTTTATTAGACTGTTGTAACCATGCAGTGTTAAGCTTTCCACCTTAAAAGGCTTTGGTGAAACTGTGGTTGGTGATGGTGTAAAGCTACATGTATTCGTGCCTCAGCTGACCTATGGAACTAAAAATGAACTGTATCTATGTTCCATTACCACTATTGCATTAATCAAGATAATTCATACCATCCATGACTGTTTGGCAATAGAGTAAAAAATAATAATTAAAGAATTGTAAGAAATCTAAGGATGAACTCTGCTGTGGTTGAGGTTTAAAGAGGAGTGATAAAAGTGTAAATCAGCCTTTTAAATAAGCTTATATTATATTAAATATATAATAAAGTAAATGAAGGTAAATGAGATAGCAGATTTCTTCTGTTCCAAGTGTGTTCTCTTTTCAAAAAGGCCAGAACAAAAACTTTTTTAAAATCTCAGATTTAGAGAGAAAAGGTTCAAAGTTAAGATTCTCAGGTCCAAGCTGCTCTTTGCATGGTTGCTTTCTGGTTAGAACACAACAAAATTATGCATGTGGTTACACACTTGATGGTCTCCTCTTTATCCTTTAAAAGAATCAATTTTGTTAATTGGTTCCTAGAAGAAATAACCCTATATAACTGCTACATTTTTAATTTTCTGCTTTGGAAATATATAATAGAACTAAATTTAGCCTTTTGCAATTGCTTTCCCAAGAAAATAATTACTTAGCTAAGGAAGAATATGTGATGCAAATATTTCTTTAAAAAAATATTTATTTAAACCTCACTTGATGATTAAATATCTTACTATAGGATCTGAATGTGTCTAGATTCCCTAGGAACTACACATGGAACATTTTATGCAGAGTTGTACTCATTTTCATTCTGAATAGCTTGATTTTTGTTTCTTGGCAAATTTTTGATTAATTGTTCCATCACTTACAATCACCCTTAGGGGAACTTGGCCTGCAAACTCGGTAGGGAGCTCAAACTGGACTTCAAGCTGACAGCTACTGAAATTGTAAGAGCTGTGAAGTAAAAGTAAACTGAGCTGGAGCCAGTAAGCCCTGAAGTTTAGTGCTGGTGAAGGTTTTGGCTCTATATAGTTTAAAATATGCCTCAAAGAGCCATTTAATTGTGTTAAAAAATACTATTTTCTTGTGCTTCTAGAAGGTGTTACTTTACAAATTGTGTTAGTAGAGATAGGTGAGACAGAGACCCTTGTGAGAGGTAGGAACCCAGAAGTCAGGACTTCAAAGGAATGTGCGTTTGACAGCAACATTCTGGAAGAGACAGCAATTTTACAAGAGGCTAAGGAGGTAAAGGAGTCATGGGGGAGAAAAGGAACTAAGGCATGTGTCCAGAAAATTATCTTAGTCCTGATCAAAATTATTATAAAAATAGGAAAAAAAGCAGGTAGAAACATGGATGTATTTCTGACAGAAAAGCTAAAGCACACTGGTACTGACACTGAGACAAGAGTTTCAGAGTGGTAGCCCATCAGGTAATCCTGCTTGAATGTATAGAAATGGTTAACTGACTTGTCATTTGGGGTTTTTTTAATCCCTAGTTCCTCTGCATCCCTTTGCTGGGAAAGGCTTAGGTTGGGTGCCATGTTTCTCCAGCTCTGCTATTCCCTGAGAAACAGCTGATGCCTAGAGATAGACAGTGGGAATTCTAACAGAAATATCAACTGGAAAAGGCACAAGTGGAAATGTGAGTGTGAAAGTGATAGACTTTAATTGCTACAGAGCACTATCTGTGTGATTTCATTTGAATGACCAGATACAAATAATAAGGCAGCCTAATGGTTAGAGGACAAGATGATGAAGAGAAGTTAAGGCAAAAAGAATGAGGAAACACAAAAATTTTGCCCAGAGCTTTAAAAGTCTGAAGCAAAATAATGAACTGAAAGAAATCCAGATATCCAGATATCATCCACACCTATGGGGAATAGACATTCAAAATATGGTTGATTGTTGCTAGTCAAAAAAGAAAAAGGAGAGATGAGGATGCAATAGTTAGCAGTCTTTGTCCAGGTCAAGACAAATGGGTAGACAAGACAATGTCTTGGCAAAGGACAAAATCTGAGTGCAACGGAGGGATATTGGTTTTGTTTTAAGTAGCTATCACATTCTCTTTCCAAAGTGTCACACTCTGAATTTTTTCATGCTAATTCCCTACATTGTTAATCACATCACTTCTACACACCATGGGATTTTCAGAGCAGAGGTCCCACCACAGGTTGTAATGATGCCAAATTGATTTTTGCTTTTATATTGTCTTGATATGTATTTGTAGCTCTGTAGACTACTATTGTATAGTTATATAGTTCCTAGATAAGTTCAGTACTGATAGACAAAAAGACAAAACACATCCCAAGGACCTCAATCCTATTTTGCTTCTTCCTCTGGGTACCCAGGACAAGCTACTCTCTCAAGACATTCTCTCATAAACAAAGCAAAGCTAGCAGGAAGAAAAGAGGGCTCCGGAAGAGGTGGAACCAAGGCGAGAAATTACCTCATTATTTGTGTTTCTAATTGGGAATTTTTGTCATTTATCCTAATTTGCTAAACATATAAAACTGTATTCGCCCTATGTGGGCTGGACATTTTTCTATACCTGCCCCTGGAGGCCTCCAATTAATGACCAGATTTTAAATTACTTCTTATAATAACATTGTCTCCAAAGTGTGTTGTTTTATATCTAGATCTTGAAGGCATCAGTAAGTGCCTGCAGCAACTTGATGACTAATGGGGAACTTGGCACCACATATTCAATGCAGAACTAGTTTCTGACAGCATCAGTAACAAGAGCAAAAGAATACTTTTGCATCAGCTGTCCAATGGCATTTTTTCATTGTTTTGTTCCTTTCACCACTATTCCATAGTGATTTTGTTAAAAGCAATGGATTCTGAGACTGCCATGCCTTTGAAACTACAAGGAGCCATAAGGAGCAAAACTATAAAAGCAAAGGCCTCACATTGCTGGAAAAGAATGTAATTTATGTGAGTATACAGTGTTTTATATGACAGCAGAGCCAACATCTTATGCCACTGCTGCAATTCCAAAGTTTTGTCTGCTTTCAATGTGATCCAAAAAAAAGTCTGTGCTATTTCTCAAGTAATAAAGGCAATTGGCAAAGACACACATATCTTAATTATCACCCAGGCACTATTGTAAGGGGATTTTCAAATCTATGTAAATCCCATCACACCTAACAATACATTGAAGTGAATTTTACAGGCCAGCCTGAAGCTGTGATAGAGAAAGGATTTAAAAGTGGGAAATAAAACCCCTGTATGTGGCACAGCTATGGAACATTTTTATGCCAACTGGTGTTCACAGAGAAATAATTGCCTGGAACTCTTGGGTATAACACACCAAGCTCTTAAATTCTGCTTGTATGAGAGATATTGCTGGTTACTCTGTTTTGATTGTTTTAAATGAAGCAATGCACTAAGCATGTGCAAGTATGTATTTTCAGTTTTTCAAAATATTTGAAAAGAAAATCTAGGTGTTATTTTATATGTTCATAAGGAAGGTCAAAATCGAGCAAATGCTGCAGATAACAGGTGCCATTTCACATCAAACTGTTTAATTTCTTTTATGCAGATTCATAAAACTTTGTTCCTTGAAACAAATCCTGCTTTATTTTTAAACACTCTTGCTAGAGGTTCAGAATTAAAATCAAAAGGAATAGTTTTGTATGTTTGTCTCAGCTGAACTTTTTTTAATGTACATGCTCTGCTTTAAAACCTCTCAGAATATTGAGCAACAAATCTTAAAATAATTAGTAATAGTACAACATAACACTGTTTTATTTACATTTGCTCCTTGATACAAGATTATTGCATGGCAAAGTCTGTATTTCTTCACTCTATTGTGTCACCGTTGCAATGTATGTCATCTCTCTAAGCTTGACATTAATGTCACTAAACAGTTTAAATGTTTTCATTTTTGATCTAAATGGGCAGCCCAGTTTTGAGAGTCTCGGGTCCATTAGGAGGAAAAACTGAAGGAAGACTTTTTGATGCAATTCTGGTCATTTAAATTGCCATTTTCCTCCCCACTGTATTCAGGACAACAGAAACAACAGCAGTTCATTCACATTTTTAGGCAGAAGCCACCATAGAGAAGCAAAAAAGTCCTTTCTGAGTCCTCTTGAGCTCAATTATTGACCACCCCACAGCTCTCCCCCCTGTCTGGATAGCTCATTAACACTGCAGCTTTCACTGACCAGCAGTGGCTTCACCTTTAAGTCACTGCATCATTGCTTTGATCAGTTACATTTGCTCTAGACAAGGTTTCAGAAGGGAGAAGGTGACCTTTAAAAAGTTGACATTGTGTTCAACTGAGAAAAATAAAGGAGAATGAGCTCTGGCAGGTTAAAAACACAAGGCATGCCAAAATGTTTAAAGAACAAAGTTACAACAGCTAAAAAAAGTAATAGTAAAACCTTTTACAGAGCCATCAAAAGCCTTCTAGAAAGGCTATACAACAGTGAATGGTAAAGGAACAAAAGAGACGTTCAGAAGATAAGGCCAGAGCAGATAAGTTAAACTAATTTTTATACATAACGAATGTAGATGAATTTGGAAAATCCTCTCATCAGAAATGTGCTTTCTCCCCACTACACAAGCACACTTTTTTTTTTTTTAATAAATGGTATCTCAGTGGTCCTTCATTAGGCTGAAGTTCAGAAACACTTTACAAAGAGGTTCATCATGACCAGAGGATATTTATCAAAGATTCAAGAAGGAATTGAAGCAGGAAATAGCCTAAACAAATACAGCATATGATTTCTTGTTTAAAAATGCCTAGGATGAAAACCAGATGGTAAATGGGACAGAATTAAAAAAAAAACCAAAAGCCAACCAACAGCAAACCCCCCTACACACACACTGCTTCTTTGTACTGTGGTTTGAACTACAAGAATAATGTTTGTGGACATGTTTTTGTTTGTTTAAGCATTCCTCCCTTTTGTGTTTTAAAATGTTTGCAATCTCACTGCTACTACTTACCAGCAAATAACCTAAAAGCTGTATGCTTGTACTAAAAAATTTTACATTTTTTCCAGCCCGTTGTCTCTGTTAAGAGAGCAACATACAGTGGCCATAAAATCCTCTAGAAGTTAGTGGGGTTTCTTTCTGCAACCCTCAAAAATTTTTATTTGAATTCTATCTCAAAACCTTAATCCTTTACCTCACTATTGTCAAATCTCCCTTGCCTGTCAGATGAGGTACTTGCAGTGCTTGCAGTTTAGCCTCAGGTTTGCTTTATTTTTCCTTACTATTTGTGTAACTCTGAAAAATCCTAACAGGACTGCCTCACGGGCATTCCTAAAGAGAGACAGATTTATTCAGGAGCAGTAGAGGCAGAATCAGTCACAGCACAGATGAATGACTTGGTGTTACCAGCAAGGAAAGGAGGGGAATCTCTAGTTTGAATCCACTTAGGTGCCACAAGGACTTCAGCATGACTTTGAGCCTCTACTTCAGGCAAGGTCAGTTTTGTGGGAGTGATGTGCTCAGGCAGTTTGGGCAATTTTGGAGTTCAAGAGCTGATGTTCGAGGATACCAAAGTCATCTGAAGGGTAGGGTTTTCACTAGGAGCAAAATACTGTTGAAAATCTGGGACCTTTACGCCTGATTTCCTTTTTGGAGGAGCTTTTAGATAAGATTCTAACACATAGAGCCCAAAGCAGCCCAACTTGTAGAGTGATTATCTCTCTAACATGCCACCTTGATTCATGATACAATATGTATGCACTGCCAGAAAAGCAGCAGTATTCCTCGTAACAGAGACAGAAGACACTGCAAATCAATGGCAGATATTTCTCTTGAAAGCTCAAATAAAGAAAAAGCGCACGACTGTCACCCTGAAAGTATAGCCTTCTGATGAGTGTTTTCATAGTTGTAGTTCACTTTCTCACAAGTGTTCCATAAACACAAGTTGTTTACCACATTCCTTCTAAGAGATGTTATTTGATGGACTTTTGGTTTGACCAGTGTGATTGGAAAGTTGGTTATATTATTACCTTATTCTCCAATCTCTGGTCATTGTCCAGAATCTATAAATATCGAGGTCAAAGAATAAACCTTCTTCTGTTCTGACACTTCATTGTGTTGGTGTGGTTCATTCTGTGTCCTGTAGTGACACATGATCAAAGGAAATCTCTTCACAAGCCCACAACATTCAGAACCCTACTGCTTTACTATGGTGATGTTATCATTTACTATGGTGATGTTTTCTCTATAAAGCAATCAAGAAGAACTGTGATTTAAGTGGGACACTACAAGATTTAGGTTGCATGCACAACCAAGGAGCCTCCCCATCAGCTTGCACTCAGCATCTCCCCGCAAATGCGAGTGCTTGCAGGCAGGACAGGAGCACAGGTACTGGCAGGGCTGTACATGAGGATGGGCAATGCCTCCCAAGGGCTAAAATTTACTGGTGCCATCTGGCTTAGGGAATAATATCTGATGCTCACGAATCATTTCACATTCATATCAAGATTTATTTTCAGCAGACTGTAAGAAGTACATTCCTAGAGAGAGGGGCAACCTGTAAGATAACCCAGTTTTATCCTTGTATTCCAGAAGCTATTTGTTTTACATTACATTTGACAGTATCCAAGTTGTTATTGGCCTAATAACAGGCTTGTTAGAGAATACAAGAAAGCATTGATTTATCTTTTGCCTTTGTAGAACCCAAATGCTTCTTCTGGTGAACAGAATTAAAATTTTTATAAGGAATAATGTTGTAGATCAGATTTTGGTTAGTGACATTAACTAAATTATTAAAGTGAACTGAATACTGACATACAACACAATACAAAGTAATACACAATGAAAATGAACAGCAGACTTAGAACTGGCAGTTACAATATTCAGTTTTAGAACACTATAGAAATCTCACATAGTAAAAGGAAGAAACACCTCTGGGATAGCACATAGAAATACTTCATTAGTAAAATATTTTACAACATGTAAATACTTCTCTAGACTTTAACAATTACCAGTAGAAATCAATTCAGAAATAGAGTATGTACCTCTACTGAATTTTTTTTAAACACTCAGCTACTTATTTAGGGAAAGCAAATAAAATATGTGAAGATAGATACTTTGATGTCTGTTATGTGACCGCAAAAGTTGTAAAGTGGTTTAAATAACTTTAGAATTGTATATATATCATCAGATACATGCTTACCCCTCAGCAGATCTAGTGAACAAAGTTAGAGTTTTAAATAGCTAATTAAAAACATAGATTAAAAACTCAGTATGGAGGACATTATAGAAATCTACCATGAATAGTAAATTATTTCCATAAATATTTCTTTTGATAAAAGAAACAGTGAAGATTATAGAAGGAAAAAGAGTATTCTCAAGATTGAAAATAACCAAGTAAACATTCATGAGACTAAATGAAGACCAGCAAAAATGCAGAAGACATTTAGGGAATGATAAATTCAGATTCATAGAATGGGCCCTGGGAGGGGCATTGTGGTCATCAGACTCCTCTGTCTTCAAATTCCCAAAAAACCCACTAAACATTTTATGCAACATAACAGGTTGTCTAGGAGAATTACTGTACAATATAATCAAAAGTCAATTATCCTAAGATAACTCGTCTCAATAGGATCATAGGATCTAGAAATAGTATATCATGTGATTCCATAAACAAATGAATCATTGGATTGATTGATTTCTATTTTAAATTATTCCAAGGAAATAACTATTTAAAACATGTGTGTATCTATTATATGTTAGTTTCTTATTTTATTAAGCAGTGATTAAGGTAATTTTTAGTTATTTGTAGTAATCAAATAGCACTGAAGAATAATTGCTTATGGAAATACTGATCAGATATTTGTAGGCAATAAACTACATTTCTCCATTCAAAAATACATTCAAATGTTTAAATTTGAATTTTTTTAACATCTTCAGCAGTACAGTGCCCTAAAATATTGACTTTTGTTTGAAGTTGGAGACATAAAAACTTGCTATGGTTTAAATGCTGCATGCATTTAATTACCTGTAAAGAAGTTAAATCCATGTAGTCAAAAGAGCTCTTTGAAAATAAATGAGTTTGTCTTAAGCAAATAATCAAGTTTAACACTGGTATAAATGGATATGTTTTTTCTGATTGTCATCTCAACTGGTCCAAAAGTTGCCATGACCAAAGGGATTTTCCATTAAAGGCACTTTTTAAAAATCCAAATTAATTCAAATCTAATTTTAAATATTTTCTTTTGTCCCTTTCAGTGGAGGCCCGATTCAGAGATCCACACGACTGAATCTTCTTCTTAGTGGAAGGCAGAGGCAAAGAATAGAATCAGCGATGTGTATTATTCTAATCACAATCTAAATGTAAATAAAACATCCATTTGTCACAGTATCCAAAGACACTTTGGAAGAAAGTGATGTGGAAATTCAGACCCCAAGATCTAGTCCATGTTTGTTCCAGCCCTTCCTCCAGCCTCTTCCATCAGGAGACAGAGTCTGCCAGTGCCAGTTGTAGGAAAGCACCACAGAGACATGAGAGCAGAAACTTTGCACAGTAAACCTTCAGCAGAACACATTCTGCAGAGCCCAGCACACAAGCCTGGGAGGAAAACCCTCTCTGGTTGTCAGTTATGCCCAAAATCACCATTAATTTTCACACTGCAATGGAGAAATGAATAATATTCTTGGAAGCGAAATTCCAGACCATTCCCTGCTACACCTCATTCTCAGTTAAAACGGCTGTATAAAGTGCAGGTGTCCAGTAGGAAGTGTAATCCAGTAATAACTTTAAGACACATTTAAGGGTTTTGCTATTTTTAAACTGTAACTTTCAAAAAAGGTGACAGTGACATTGCAGAGGTGTTAAAAGCAGAGTGCTGCTGGAAGTATAGCCCCAGGCATTGGGAACAGCTATAATTTGAGGTTAAAGCATCTTTACAGAATACTAAAAGACCATCCTAGCAAATATTTTAAAAATAATCTTCATAGTTAATCTCTGTGTTAATTGTGAGAAAACCTTTACCTCACAGTAACCAAATTTATCAATATAAGATGTAGTAGTGCGATTTTCAAAACCTCTGTTACAGATTTATTTCTATTTGCTCTAGTACTAGCTAGTATTTACATATTTAGAGAGTTAATTCACGGATGATTAGATCTTAGATAGATCTAAGATATTTGTATTGGAGTGCAACATCTGAAAAAAGCCATATTATTGCCAAAATTTGTACCAAACTTCTCAAGACTTCTCACAGATACAGCAATGTGCATGTACCTGCTGCTTTCAAGATGGATTTTTTTAACCAGAATGTTCTCCTTGGTGTAGCAGGGATGAGAATATATTCACCCCAGAGTGAGGCAGACTCATTCTTTGATCAGACAGAGCATGGCAATGTGCTAGCACAGGCAGAAAGAGCCCACACCACCATTCTTTGTAAAATTATTTACGCAAAAATGCAATAGTGCCAAGAAGTAAACCAAAATGAGTAAACATCTTCTCCTGTCGGGTTATACCCAACATGTAGGGTGGCCTGACTAGGCCAACCCCCTGAGTTCTTCTTTGGTTTTATGAGTGAAGCAGAGGAACTTCTTTTTGATCTTCAGGGATTGTTTATTATATCTTACCATAAGTTCTGAGCCATAGATGGTACAGGCTCTGCTCTCTTACAAACACGAGGCGATTCTGCCCTCAAGGAGACAAAATGTCACCTTATATACAAAACAAACAATCCAATTATTTAACACTATGTATTCTAAATGTATATTGTTATTACTGTACTACCAAAAACAGTTATCAATCTATTCAAGTAACATGGCACTGCAGCAAACTCTATCCAATAAGGTTGTGCTCTTAACACTATAGAAAATGGTGTAAGTGAAGGAGAAGAAGGGAAACTGAGGCAACGCCCACAATCCTCCATCTTGAACCCTCGCTTACACCCATAGAATATAAAACCTAAAGTACACATTTTCACTAAGCAATAACTACCAGCTACTCTACTATCTAATTCACACTTGGGTTGTTTCCAGCCCCTCAGAAAGCTTTGGAAGCTTTCTCCATGGACAGAGGTTGAAATGAGTGCTTTGCTGAGGGTCAGGAGTCATCAGGATAGGCAGAGAAATATTCCCTCCATCCTGGGTTCCCTCATACTCCCACTGAGTATAGCATAGGGAAAGAGTGAGGAGGTCTTAACAGTTCATGAACCCCATGGAAAAATGCTCTAAAGCCCAAATGAAATCTTTCAGTTTGGCAGACCAAAGCCTATAAGTCTCAAGGCACAGCATTTCAAGTTGAGTTTTTTCAAAACTAGTTTGAATATCTCTCCCTCAGTAATTTCCATAACATTATTCATCATTCTGCTTGTGTTTCTATACCCTGTGCTGCATTATTTATAACAGCATATTATGAATTGTGAACAGCTGCACTTAACTTTTAACTGACTTGCTACTTGCCATTTACTTTGGTTGCAGCAAAAATGACCAGCTCCAGAGAAGCAAAACATATTCTGAGAGTAATTAAAACTATTTTTAGCCCTCATTCAGTGAGCAATTACTTTTCAAGGACAATCCTTGGAACTCCTGCCTGCTGATGACTGGATTTGGGCTGGCATTGTGCAACTGTACAGTATTACTCACTTTTTGCTGATGTCCAGTGGTTAATTTTGACAAGGTTTGGTCAGGAGGCAGTAATTCACCATTTCAAGCACAGGACACAAAACTCACTTTGAAGACAAATGCATTCCCAGCATAATAGGTGGGTCACTCCTATTTGTAATTTTATTCAAGGGAGGATCAAAACTGTTGATAGGCTGGTAGTGAAGATGATGTCCTCCACCTTCTGTATTTGTGTATTTCTCTAAAAAAGGGAAGAAACTAAAGGAAAACCAGAAATGTTATTCATGTGTCGTATATAGTGCCAATTTCACAGTAAGGGCTTGGAAGGTCTTGCATGTTTATTTTAGAGAGCTTTTAAGATGACCCTTAAAATGATTGTAAGGGACAAAGCAGCACTGCAGGAATGTTCTTATAAATAGTTATTATAAATTTTGACATATTTTTTCTTATAAACTACCTGAGGTCGTTTCTTACAAACTACCTGGAAGTCTGTAGGTCAAACCTTCATCCCCTGTAAGACAAAATCAATAGAGGGACCAACAGAAACCCCAGGCTATCATCAGAACCCCCACCAATCTGAGGCTACAAGAGAAACCCTGCTGCTCTTTGTTATTAAAGACAATGGTCAAACTCTCCCATTCCCTTGGCTTTTTTCCCTTCCCCTATCTCCCCACCCACTGCTTTTCTGCATCCTTCTGTAATAATTTTTCTCATACTTTGCAACACTCACTCATAAAAACACATCCCTGCACCCTGCCAGGAGGTGAGTTACTGTGCTGTTTATATACTCACCACAAGGGACTCCCATAACACAGGGGCATGTGTTCATACCTAACATTAACCACATGAAATAGTTAAAAGATGTGTTTTCCCACCAGTACTGAGTTAATTCAATGCTTTACTGAGTCACAGTACCACAAGATGCCACATCCATCCACTTTCCTTACTCCAGTGGGTAAGGTACAGTTCTCATATCATATTGTGCAAACACTTTGTATTTTATAGCAGTCTGAGAAGGCAAGATCTATTCTTCTGTTTATATGTCTTGGAGACAAACTACGGCAAAGCTAGGAAATATGCACATAACTTAGAGACATTGAAATAATTTTTCGCTATACCAAACTGAAACTAAAATTTATGAATTGCCACATGGCAGAACAGAGGCAGAATTGCAGTCAGTGACAGCTCTCCCTAGCCCACGCCGTTGCATCATCTTGCCCTTCCATGATCTTCTAGCAAAAGGAGAGTTCTTTATGCCATGGATTTGTACTAAGATTTTTATTCTGAATATTCTGAATGTAGTCCAAAGCTGTATACACCTATAGCTGTGGAAGCATGATAGAGACAGCAGCCTTTGCAATAATTACACTATTCAAAATTATGGTTTGTGGCTTAAACAAGCGTCTCTTCACAAGGCCTGTCAAACAATTGCAGATTACTTGGTTACAAATAAAGGCTTCAATATTTAGAAACTCTTACACAAAACCAATATGGAGCATTTTGTTCTGCAGATGTCTAAATTTATTCTTAGCAGTTATGACTTTTATCTAGTCATCGAATCAAGAAAATACGTAGGCAGGATAATTACTTCCTAGGACGTAACAATGTCCAAAATTAATGCAAGGGCAATGGTAAAAGATGATAAAAACCATTACTAAATAAAGCAAAGCTAGTTTTCATGGTGAAAGTAATCAACTGTTAATGCATCTTGGTTTTAATTCTCTGCTCTTTAATCCAATCCTTTTATTGTCAACTGCAAACTGATGCAAGCGCTCAGAATGCAGAACTGGAACTGTCATTCAGACACAAAGCCAAACCCCCAGAGTTCATTGGAGGCTTTGTGAGAGATTTTTGGAGGGAAGGGTGGGGCGCTGATTGTTTTTTTGGGGGGAGGATTTTTTACTTTTCTACAACTGCAACTTGCCATTCAGTTTAGAGTAAACAGTACAGAGTCTTTATGTTTCCCATTAGCAGTGGGTATATGACCTTCAAATAATGGGAAACTTCCTTTGTTAAAATTGTGTTCTACAGTCCACAGCTATTTTCTGTATGCTCCCCTCTGTGGCAATAAAACTGTAAAGCCAAGTATGTGACTTCTGTGCACCTCTTACCTGCATAGGCATAAAAAAATTTGCAAGATCCCAGACTTTTCTGAAAGTCACAAGCTTCCCATACAGGCTTGCCAGAAAGGTCTCAGAGGACCAGAGGATCTTCTCCACCCATATCCCAAAGGAAAGGCCCACTTAAGGATGCTAGCAGGACACTCGAAATTCCTTGGGCTTGTCATAGCTGTGAGACACTGGGCAATGTTCACAGTCATTTATAGGTTTTAAATTTCTGTAGGTAGCAGGCAAAGATCAGCTGGAAGAGTCATTATATCCCTTCTGGACTGGGCATCTTATTCTGCTTCTGTCATGTCAACCAAAGTATATATTAAAATAAAAGGTTCCTAAATATTTTGTGTACCTCGGATTATTTCAACTAAAAGCTCAGCAGAATTTGTGTCATATGAAGTTAAAATGATTCAATCCCTTTAATTTAAATGCACTGATTGTGCATAGAGCAATGGAAGGACCATCAGGGTATAAAATTACATGTTCAGACAAATGATCGTAATATTAGGCCTGACAAAAGCCTATGATTTGAGCAAGAACAAATCTAAGTTTATGCTGCAATTACATGAGATTGCTGCATGCTTCATTGTCTGTACAATCAAAATGATTAACTGTTACACACTTTGGAGATCTATTTGAATAAGGAACCAAATGGTGTTGTAAATTTATCTTCATGGTCAGTGACTAATTTTATGCTCACTATTACACTAAAATTAAATCCTCTATAACATACCAACTCTCAGGTGCAGGGGTGTTGCTGTTCCTCATATTCCATGCTGACCAATTAACAGGATTGATAGCAGTTATAAATTAATTTAATTGAAACTATAAACTGATTTTATAGTTCAGATGACAGATCATTGCATTCCTTACTGAGTGCTCTATACAACAGTCATCAATTGCAATAGATATTCCCAGGCCATTGTACAATCCTTATTTGCTTGTTTATGTATTTCTGCTACTGACTGTATTTTAAAGCTCTCAGTCACCTTTTATCACTGTTAGAAGCTATGATGCTGTTTATGAGGTATGGTTTTCTCTCAAAGCACAAAAGACGCAAGAAAGACTTCCCCACAGGACTTCAATTGGCCTTGAATTTAACGAGTAGTAGCAAGGAGAGATTACTGTAATAAGAAAGCTTTACTGAAGTGGTTTAAATAAGTTTCTTTGGCCCATTAGTTGTAACATGACACTGAATTTGCAGTGTACTAACAGGGTATTAGCTGTTGATTTTATCTCCTCTGCCTTGATGGGAGGATATATGGACTTTGATATTTTTTTTTAAATTGTTGAAAATTTTTTTCAACAGACCAACTCCAACTTCACGGAAGCTAAACCCAGAAAATCTATATCAAATTATCAATCATAACACTCTATGATCTAAAACTATAGTGGACCCTAGAGGACTGGGAGATTGCTGAATATGTTGCATTGTTTTTTTACACATATCACAACAACAGTGTCAGGTTCATTCCAGCCTTAGACAATTAGCAGAAACCTCTTTTTGAACTGAACAGTAAATTCTCTTCCTTGTGATTGAGTTTGCTTTCTTTTTTGCATAGTTTTCTTTTCATGGTATTATTTGCATTGCTAAGCCACAGAATTTCAGTCAAGGAATACTGGCAGACCAAATAATTCTCCTTTTTTTGCAATTCTTGGTAGCTGATACAGGCTTTTAGAATTAATTGCTTGCTCTGAAGGCCCAATATAAAACTGCCTGAACTGGCACAAGCTCTTAAGCATTTGTTAACCTTGAGGCACTTTTACTTGTGTATTCCTGTTTACATTCAAAATATTAAAATTAATTTACTAGACTGCCATAAAACATGGAAACACCCATCTGTTTAATGGTATCTCTACTCAGAACTAAAGCCAGAAAAAATTGCCTGATAATTCCAGCTTCTTTAAAAAAATAAGCCATGAGGCAATTCCCTTAAGCCTGCTCTCTTTACTGCAACTGTTTAAAACCAGCATCTATTAGCTTTTCATATTCACAGTAAAAGCATCTTGGAAAAGCTTCCTGTCAGAAAGGAGTACTTTTAGCAGGTTGTAATACTGATCCATGCCTGTAAGAACCCCAAGGTAGTGGACTACTGGTCCTACTTCTGAGCCCACTACTTAGCAATAATGATCACAGAAACACAGAACCATAGCATTGTCAAGGTTGGGAAAGATATTTCACATCATTTAATCTAGCCAGTAAGTTAATACTGCCATGTCCACTGCCAAACCATGTCCCTAAGTGCCACATTGAAACAGCTTTTAAATTTTTCCAGGGGTGATGACTCCCCCATTTCCCTGGGAAGCCTGTTCCAGTGCTTGACAACCCCTTTTGTGAAGAAACTTTTCCAAAAATCTAATCTAAATCTCTCCTAGCACAACTTGAGACCATTTCCTCTCATCCTTTCCCTTGTTACTTAGGAAAAGAGACCAGTCCTCTTCACAACCGCACGCTCCTTTCAGGTACTCGTAGAGAGAAATAAGCTCTGCTCTGAGCCCATCAGGCTGAACATCCCCAGTTCCCTCAGCTGCTCTTCATGGGACTCATGCTCCAGGTCTGTTGCCCTTCTCTGGACTCACCCCAGCTCCTCAATGTCTTTCTTGTAGCGTGGAGCCAGGAACTGAACGCAGCAGTCGAGGCGCAGCCTCAGCATTGTTGAGTACAGGGGGACAATCCCTGTCCCGGTCCTGCTGGCCACACTGTTGCTGGTACAGGATGCTATTGGCCTTCTTGGCCACCTGGACACACACTGGGTCATGTTCAGTCACTGTCACCAGCACTCACAGATCCCATGTGCAGTTTCCAGCCCCTCTTCCTATAGCCAGTAGTGCTGCCTGCATTTGTGGTGACCCAAGGGCAGGACCTGACACTTGGCCTTGTAGAACCTCATACAACTGGCCTTGGCTCATCAATCCAGCCTGTCCAGATCTGTCTGTAGACTGTTCCTGCTTTCCAGTAGATTGACATTCCTGCCCAGATTTGTGTCCTCTGCAAACAAACTGAAGGGCCCTCTCAGTCCCTGGGAGAAAGGGAAATATGTAGAAACATGATTTATCCTCACATCTGATTACCCATTCTGGTACTCAGAGCCTGAGAGCCTTTAATCCTTACCTACTGAAGAAGAAACAGCATCTATGAGACAAGCCATAAACTGTGTTATATGTGCCGCAGGTGGCGTGAACATCTCCATTTATGAGGTTCTGAACTTAGAGTTTTGGGATGAAGGATTTGATTAAGAGTTATTTGATTATTTAAAATGATATTAAGTAGAAAAAAAAGTAATTTTCCAGGGACTTTATTTGTCGTATTGTTATATTATTCTTGCATTTAATAATTTAAATGTTTATTAAAATAATAGCCTGTGTCAAAAGTTTAAGCCTGTCAACAATAGATGACACCCTCATGACTGCCTTGGTAATGAATCAGAATGGCTTCTATGCATATAAATAAGAATCATGTCTGTATGTGTTGCAAACACTGATTAAACCTATAATTAAAGCTAGCTGGGAAAGCTAAGGTGGACTAATTTTTAATCTTGAGATAGTATGAACACATTATAATAAAAAAACAGGGGGGAAAAAAGGATGAGGAAGTGAGGAAGTGAGCAGGCCAAAGAAAATCACCTTCTCCTTCCTCCTTTTGCTAACACAAAAGGAAAGAGAGGGTCTCCTAGTCTTTAAAGGCTGTTTCCAAACTTCATAAAGATATATTTAGGAAAAATCCTTACTGTGAGAATAAAGACAGAACAGATGGAAAATACAGAAGACTTTTTCTTAGGTGAACACTGCTAGACTTGAGAGCCACCCCCAAGGTATGCTCGGCCTGTCTGTCCTTCTGCAAGGCTTCACAGCCATCCCAATTGGCACCAAAAGGCAGCAAGGACCAGCTGAGGAGCTGATCTCTGCAGGTCCTCTCAGGAAATAGCTAGGGACAGTTTTGGCCTCCCCTCTTATGACAAGAGACATTTTGGCAGTCTGACTTCTAACTCAATGTGCAGATACTGGCAAGCATTACTGCTGTCATGATGTAAAGGCACTTTTTTCATCTTACCTTCTGCTTTTTCATCTTGACTCCCCTAAGACCAGATGACCCATTTTTGATAAGTGAAAAGCTGAAAATCTGCAGTACAATGTAAAGGAAATACAGGAAAAAGTACTAGCGCAAAGAGTTACAAGTCAGTCAGAACATTCTCTGAATATGAGCCAAGACCTGTCTTTGCACCTAAAACATGTGCATCCCAATTTCAGCCCTGCAAGATTCTAAGGCTGAGCAGAAGTCAGTGCCTACTCACAATATTTCCTAGAAATTCAGTGACCTTCAGGGAAGTGGATTCAGAGAAACAACCCCACACTTAGCAACTGCTTCCATGAGCTTTATATATGTGTTGAAAGAAGAGAAAACCTGCAACCTTCCCAGTGAGTTTGGTGAGACAAAAGCCTCCGGGCAGGAGGCAAGTTCAGCGTTGCTTAGGGAGCACAGCACCTCTGCTTTCAGTCTGGTTTCAGTGAGCATCTGAGGAGAGGAATGTCTGATCTGAGCCCTGCACTGAGCTTCAGGGAGAGAGGAAGTGGGGCTTCTGGCTCTTGCTTAAATTAGATTTCTGTTGTTACAAGGAGGAAATTTGCTGCTAATTATTTGAAAGCAATCCCTGCTGTAATTGAGTCTTTGTGAAAGTAAGGAGCTAATAACATGCATAGCTCAGGCAGAACGTGGCTTCATGCCAAGGGCAGCCACTCCATCACGGCTGCCCAGACCCCTGTGCCTGGCCAAACACTCACATCTCGTGCCAGAGCAGTTCCCACCAAAAGCCACCTCACTGTATCAGCCTGCCAAGTGGAAAGCCAATGGCAGTGTCTTGTGGTGTGCCAGTGGAGATTCTCCTTCCAAAAGCTGGTAAAAGAGCCTTCAGAGACTGCTTCTCATAGTTTAGACAGTCATTGATAAAATATTTCCTGCAGATGACTAACATCAAGGAGAACAGAAGTAGGAAGCAGATTTACTTCCTTGGGAACACATAAAAATGACTAGAAAAATTACTCCATCATGTTATCTCATTTTATGAAGCCACAAATCTCAGTAAACACTAGACACTTGAGTGATACCTTTGATCTCTAAGTGTTTTGGCGCACAGGGATATCTTTTCTTTCCCCAGAGATAAGATTTTGCATCATTTACCTTTGCACAAGATGAAGCTTGAAGTGACTTTCCACACTGTAGCATGCAGATATTTGTCATCTCATTTTTACCTCTTCAGGGACACATCCACGTAAATAAGAATAATAATGCAATCTGAAATAAGTGGGAGCTATAATGACTAGAGTAACAGTAGTTCTTTGCCAATAACAGCTATTATCTTGGAGAAGGATGTCTGAATAGGACTCTGAAGGACAATGCATGGTTTAAGCTAAGATGTTTATTAATGCTTTATAAAGCCTCTCCTAAAGAATCCTTCATAGTATTTTTACTCTAACATTAGGCACATGAAACCAGTTTTTGCTTAATAGTGCTCACCTGTAAAAGCACACAAGAATTTGGTCTAATATTGACTAGCTGTTGTTGTGTTCCTCTGAATTTGAACCTACAGCTTGGAGCACACATCAAAGCTTTACACACTTATACAAAAATTACAGTATATTCCTACAGCTTTTTAAATTGTGAATGTTTTGTTAATTCCACTTGTTCGTATTTTAGACACCTAGGGCATATTTTTTTATTATTAATCTAAGATGGATCTGGTTATTTCATTCACATCTCAGATTCTTGAATACCATGGTTCAGCTGAGACTTTTTGCCTAGTAAGTAGATGGGTTTCAAGGCTGGTAGTGGGAATCACTACAGTTGACTGAGCTCAGAAAAGGTGCTATGTTCAGTTGTGGATGTTTAGAGCACTTAATCTTAAAAAATCCTTTATTTAAGAACTTCAATTTCTTGTCTTCCTTAGTAACTGAATATGAGATAAATATGTTCATCCTATAAAATGTGAGCCATGTCCTGAGGCTGGCTCCTGGTCAGTTGAACTGTCATAAAGTGATGTTGAAGCTAACACTATGCTGGCTGAAAGAAGCAGTCTTCATCATGCTACAGAGATCAGTTTTTACTATCCATGATTTACATAAGTGCTGATTTTGTCATCATTCACCACTGAAAACCAAGAGACAATGAAGTAATTTCTGCAATAGATTGGATGTTTATGAAGTACATCATAAATAGTCTAATGACTTATAAAGACCCTCCTCCTAGGATAATTGTAGCACCACACTAGCAAATTCCCATGCTGAGATCAAAACCAGAACGAAGATTAATGTGTTACGCATACCTAAAAGGTATTTTAGGAGTAAATATTGTGCATGCAGAATAGCTAGTTGTATCTTGGTACTTTTTTTGCTTGTTTGCTTATTTTCAGTTGTTGGGAGGGGTTGGGGTTTTGAAGGTTTTTTGGTAGTAAAAATTATCTCACAGATTTATTCTTTTTGCCAAGATTCATTTTTTAAAACAAAATATATTTTAAAGACAAGCTAATAAAAACATAGTTTTGGCTTCAATATCAAGTCACCCTGCTCTTTCCTGGGTCAAAAATATCTGTCTGATTTCTTTAGATTATGAGCATCCAGAGATGTGTGGTGATACACAGTGGTTTGAATTTGAGTTCATAAAAGATTTTCCAAACATGTTTTAAACTCTCCTTATAAAGAAATTCCAGGAAAAAATAATGCAATAATGCTTTGCTAATAAAGAAAAGAGAAATCAAATGTCACATTACTGGTAGAACTTGAACTCCCTGAGGTTGCATAAATTGCTCTGAAATATGACATAGCAAAATTCATGAGGACATGTCACTTTATCAACACTTAATTTAAAATTATTTGCCCAACACAACTATGCCCTTGATACCTATGAATAATGTGAATATTCCTCACCCACAACAATAAAATCTTTGTCTAATAATGTATAATGAGCTGTCATCAGGTTGTTAATATTATAAAGCCATTATGTGAAGTGCAGACTTAAAGACACAAAGGTGATAGCAAAAAATGTCCAATTACATTTTTGGGGGCCAAACTCCAGGGAAATAGAACTTCAAAAAGGCCAATATATCATTAATATTTTTGGGAGACATCTGTCAGCTTCAGCAAATCCCAAGATTTGCAAATCTCAGGAAAGTCTTATGAAGACCTTCAATTCATTTATGAGGAGACAGATGTCTCCTCATAAATGTGCACATGTTGTCCTGGCAAAACCACATCTTTCCAGCTCCCTGTCCATCCAGCTCCCATATATTTTATTCTTTATCCTATTTCCAGACCAGATTCCTTGCTAAATTACTCTCTATAGATTTTGTTTCAATTTTCATCTAGCCCCTTTCCTTTAATTTTTCTGTGTATATCTTTTTCTTTCCCTGAATTCCTTCTTATTTTTCCATTTGAATTTTATTGCTCAAGATTCAGAGAAATTGTCTTCTGAGGTTCTTCTTGTGGTGTGCTGGATCTCAGTCCTCTTCTACAAACTGTTCTTTCCTTTACAATTTCTGTCCTGTCCTTTCTTTGTTTTTTTCCCCTCTTTTCTCTTTCATCCTCTGAACATGGTTCTCTTCACGTATTTCCTAATGGGAGTTTTGGTACACTATCATTGGATATTTGTTTATTTTACAGGAGACACATTTAACTCCTATGCAGGAAAGGTTAAAGAAGGGGAATATTTCTGTTTCAGAAAGGCTGTTTCACAAGGTTGTCCTGCAGACCTGGGCACTTTTGAGAGGACCACTGACTCATAAGAAAGTAGAACAGTTAGCAAAGGATCTGGTCAGCTTGATGGATGAACATACAATTTCCTGTACCACCTCAGCTGAAAGATTGCAAATCATTCATTCTTAAGTTCCTTTTATCTACCTGTCTCTGTTCAGTTGAGCAGCCAACATCTTTGTTAGGAAGTAATACCAAAGTGCCATTGAAAGAAGGTGGGTCTCACCCTTACATTCCTCCTTTCCTTTTTCTCAGTGGTGGGGCCTGCTGGACTGCTGTGTAACCCCATGCACACAGACATACATCCTTTCTATCTCTGAACAAATCTAAGATTTTATAATCTCACTCTGTTTGATAATTCTATCTTGCAGCTCAGCAAGCTTGATTCCAATTATTCACTGCTGGATTTCCAATTACCAGGAGAAAGGTATAAATTAAACTGTAAGAGTGTTCCTCGCCAGTAGTGTTCAAGTATTTGTTCCTCACAAAAAAGGAAAATTTAGACAGCCTCTACAGTCTCTTTATGGAGGTGGAGGTTGTCAGCAATTTCAAAATAATATCTGGTATAGAAGTAGAGAGACCATAAAAATGCAAACAGAAGACAAATATCTAGACAGATGTTACAATGATTATGAATTATTAGATTACTCTTGGGGGATGTTTCTGGTATTCAATAAGATTTTCACTGTGAGCCTTGCTGCACCCACTCAGTAGTAAACTGTCACCAGAGAAGTAACTTGTTTAATTTCTATGAAAAGAGGACTTTTAAAGACTTCCATCACAGACAATTATCTCTTGTAGGAGGCCACAAATTTCTTCAAGATTTTTGTCTTGTAACCACCAGTGTCTCATCTTCTTTAACCATGATTAGTCTATTTTATTAGGAGAACTTTTAGGCTATCCTCTGCTTTTCCACGGGATAGCCATGAAGGGGAGTAGCCCCTTCCATGGAAGAACTTGGCATCAATCATTGCTTTCGAGAACCAGGTCTTTCCCCTAAGGAGACTTTCCAGGTAAAATCTATTACAAAAATGTCTGCTTATATGCTGAAAGGTTTTTAAAGGATATCTGCGCTCAAAGCAGCATGTGTTCACTTCAGCAGTTTGCCTCCTCTTAACTAAATAAAATACTTATTATTACAGATTAAATAAAATTCTGACTGTTTAACAAAATTGCCATTGTTCATATTTACTGCCATGGAAGATAATTCCTGCGGTTAAAAAATTTTTAAACATCTATAAATTTTCACCTGTTATTGTATTTTTTACACTTTTAACAGGCTTTAGGAAATATTTGTACTTTCACTCTAGGCAAATTATAATTAAAAATCTCTATCTATTTCATGATTTTATTTTCCTAACTTACATGGAATAGATTAAAATACCATTAGCAACAGGGTTTTAGAAACAAGTTACAGAAGTCAATGGAAGTTCAAATTTTCACCACTGAAGAATCAAGCTGACTTTAAGCCAGGTTGACTAAGGCTGTGCTAGAAAAAATATTTGGGTTTTTAATTCTTTCAACTAGATCAGAAAAAGACAAAGTTGCAAGGACACATTGATACAAACACTAAGCAGAAGGCAGGCTCCTCTTGAAAGGTAACTACCAGAAGGTTTCTTGACATCTTCTGTGGGCACACACACACATGCTGCTGATAATATCTCTGTAAATCTGTTGTCAGATCTTGCACTTTCTACTCCAAGATCTTGCCTTAGGTTTATATATGTTCAGAAGGCTGCTACCACCTCCACTAGTCCTTCCCACTTCTTGGGTCAGAATCTCTACCCCTGAGGGATTATCTTGCACTTGCTCCTTCCCCATGCCAAGGACCTCACACCTGCCTTCTTTTGTCCTCTGGACCTTTTCTATGCTAGCTCAAGAGTCTTTACACATTTTCCTTCATAGCAGCACACCCAGAGCAACTTTCCACTAGCTGCTTTTTTTTCCAATTTCTGAGGCTCTTCTCTTCAGCCCAGCTTCTTAGAGCTTTTCAACACTTTCTCCTCGAAAAATTTACTAGGGCATGTATATATTCTTTTTGGACTTATAAGCCTGATTTCAGCTTAAAATAGCTGTAGTATCCCTAGCACTCTACTTGCAGCAATATAGAGTTCTCCACATAGAATGAGTGCCTATATTAGCTAACTTTTCATGCATCTGATCATGATCTGTGCAATGTTATCCACGTGGCCATGCTACAACACGTAGAGGAGCCAGCTCGCTGTGAACAGTGCCACCGAATCCACGGGGGCTGCTGTAGGTAAAGGTGGCAGAGCAGGAACCACAGTGCAGGCAGACCTTCAGAACTTCATTATAATGTCACTGGCCAGTAATCAGATAATTGTAAAACACTGCAGTCATCACATTCTACATTGGTTCTCAAGGGTAATGAGCCAAGGAGTGCAGCTGAGGTCAGCCTGAAAGCGTGAGCCAAACCCAGCCATTGCTCAATCCTTGCCATATGGGAACCAAAAACTGGAGTCTTTCACCAGTGGAAATTGCAGACACTCTTACATTCTGCATATACCCCCTCTCTCCACACATTACTCCAGACAGCACCACATGGATACTGAAGTACTTCTCCTATTTTTAACAATGTGAAGCACTTGGCTGGGAATTCTCTATGCTCTAATATGTGTTTGATCAAAAATTTAACTACTTCCTATCATTTGATTGTAAAATGAACATTTTCTGCTTCCTCAAATGATATTTACATGGAAACCTCTCAGTATTGTTGTTACAGAATGAAAGGGGGCTTACTAATGGGTCTTTTAATTTTTTTCTGAATTTAAAAGAATATAACTCTGAAAAACAAATTTGGAGAATTAAGTATGCAAACCAATCCATAGTACTACAATTTAGTAGCCTAAATTCTTGGCTCCATAGAGATTAATTTGAGAAGAGGTACTTGTGGTGGAATTATATTTTCTTCTGTAACTCATTCATACAGACTGATAAAAGATATCTGTTATGGGATGATATATTTGTCATTTCAGAAGACAGTTGCAGTTTGTGTGGATTTAGAGCATTTTAAATATATCTGTAAGCTCCTGAAAAACCAAGTATTTTATTTCAATATGCATATAATCCTTACTGTAGGAAAAGCTACTCTGGACCCACCTCAGAGGCCCTATCAGCATGAGGGAAGCATCCAAGATGGCATCTTAGCCTTCTGATTTAGATAGTAAATTGGTATGCTTGACACTGCCAGGAACTGGTGGAAATGAGCTAGCAGACAGGCCCTTTTCAGCTTCCCTGAGGCAAGAGATATGGTATTTGGTCTCCAATTAGGAAAATTCTAAAGCAAAATCTCTCTCTTCTGTCTGGTAACATGTAAAGAATCATGGTGTTACTCAGAGTAGTTCAGAACTGAGAGGCCTGATATGTCTCCTCTGTCCACTGATTTCTACTATATAAAGGAGACTTTATTAATCACCTAAAACCACCACTCAGATCCACTCAAGGTGATTTCAGCTGTGGGTACTGCTCTGCACCTGAAGGTCACCTGCAGTGGAAGGTGCCAGGTAAGCATATGCTTATCCTTCAACAAGTCTAAGGGTTTTTTTTCTTCAATTAAAGACATGTTTGCTTTAATTGGAATGCCATGAAAGGGCAGAAGTTATACAATGCTCATGATTGCCTTGAAATCTACTTAGACATCTAGTAAGTAGGTCCCAGATGATGTGTAAAAAAATCATGTGTAAAACCAGTTTTGTTGATATAATTTCACACCCAAAGGAGAGAGAGTAAGGCCTTATCCAGAAGTTAAACAAGGATTTAAACCAGAACTTTATCTGTGTTGCTGAATGCAGACATGACAAGTTTACTTACTTTTTTCTTACTGAATGCAAAACAGTCTCCCACTTCCTTTGCATTTTTGCTGCTAATTAGCAAGCTTAGAGAAGAGAGATCATATTCAAAGGAGTCAAAAGTGGGCAACTTTCTGATGATATAAAAAGATGACATGACAGTTGTTAAAGAATTCCCAACACAACTTGGCTAATTATATCAAGAGGTCCCAATTTGTTACTTTTGATCTAGGATTATATAGCTTGTTTTCCTCTTGTTAATTGACTAGTTCAGAATTTTCTGAACATCATATCTTCGATGTTTCTGCCTTTGTTCCCTTTCATCTATTGGCAGAACCATTTAACAATACTAGCAATAGTTGATGACATCTGAAATCCCAATATTTGTGAATGAGTGTCAAAATCTTCTTTGACGTTGGCTGTCAGTCACAGCATCTTCTGCTGAAGGATAAGGCTTCCTCAGCTCCTCAGTTGGTCTTATGTATTTCATAAAATGCTGGGGATAAGATATGTCATGTTTTCTTGACCCTAATAGCTAAATTTCACAGGGTAGCAAATGGCTTACAGTGAAAATACAACCCCTAGTGCGCTGTCAGGATGTACCTAAAGTTCTTAATATGCTGAGCAATACAAATTACTGGTGCTACCCAAATTAGATGGCATGGAAAGATAACCTTTAGATGCCTTTGTTCTTATCTTCATGTTATTATCATCATGTTATCTTCATGTTCTTATCTTCATGTTATCTTCATGTTATTATCATCATGTTTTCCAAGGCCTTCCCTCTTAGTTTCCATCCTGCATGATGACACCAGTATTTGCTATGCAACCCAGTTTTGGGTTAATTTGTATTCTGAGAATCTTGAGGTTTATATCACCTGTATAGTTTGCTGCATATGAGAAAGTGTTTCTTGACTACTGGCAAACAATGTCAAAAAGTATTTCAATATTTCAGGCAAGATTTCTTTTTACTTTTGTGCAATGATTTCATTTGCAAGGACAGTTATTTCAGCCTACCCTGATTTAGAAATGAGGAGAGTTAGCAGCACTTTGCCAATATACCAGACTTTATTAATACACTTGCTAGATGAAGAGTTCAAATAGCTTTCCTTTGTGCTCTGACTTTTACAGCTTTCATGCCTGAAGGAAAAACCCACACCTGTCTGAAAAAGCTATTTCTGTAATGCTGTTCAACCCATGTGGAAGGAGAACTGGGGTTTATAGCCCAGCAATGAGAGGATTAAAGCTGGCCTCCCCTGCTGCTCAGATATTCACTTCTACTTCACTAAAGCTCTACTCCTCCTGCCTTACAATCGCTCTCCTGCCAGGATGCAAAGACAGAACTTGTTTTCACCATTGCTAGGTATTGCCGGTTACTTGTTAAATTAAAAATTGTCAGACAGTAAGTATGTCCTAAATGCACTCCCTTTACATTGTCCATTCCCATGCTTCTCCCCCCGTGGTGGCAGTGAAGAAAGGATGAAATACTCAGGTAGGTCTGGTGCTGAAAATGAACTTTTGTATCCACCAGACATGGTTTGATAGGCCGCCTGCCAGCTGTGGTGCCACAGGTGCTCCTTTCTGGGACCACTTATTACAAAACAAAAACCAAGTCCACCACTACTGCTGCATAGAAAACAATATTCAGAGACAACTACAAGGATTTGATGGATGTCATGTTAATTTAGGACCCCCAATTATTCTAGAACTCTTTTGGGGAATCAGTTTGCAGGACCCATGCTTTTATGTTGCTTCTATGTGTTTTTATCTAAATGTAAAAGGTTATAACTTAGAGACTGACTAAAAGCCATTTCATAATGAACAAAATAAAGAAAGGTCTGTAATTCCATTTTACCTTATCTGGACAGCAAAACTCAATTAATTCTTTGTTTCAGAATTTTTTTTATACTATCATTGACCCTTTCATCTCGGCTTCGTTCTTTTCAGTCTTGAAGGACATTAAAAACCGCTCTCCTCACACTCCCTGCACCAATTCCACCACAGACTGCAAATATAATATTAATTTAAGAAAATTGTTAATGATTTCAGAGCATATTAGGGGCTGGATGCTCTGGCTCATTACACAGATTTCAGTGGCAATCTGTCTCCAAGACTTTGGCAATGCCACAGATATAATATGGCACACAGGCATATTACAAGTGAGAAGCCAGGGAACAAGGGGACAGCTCCTCCTGAGCCAGCAGAAGCAGCCCCTGTGCTATTGCTTCAAGATCAGGACAAAAATGAAGCAAACAAATCAATACCAAATCAAACCAAAGAAGCTTTTTGAATCTCTGACTCTGTTAATCCTTTTTACTCCTGCAGAATGACTGTTTTATTCAGTATTTTCTTGCCCTTTCCTTTAGTAATTATCCTGTTACTTGCCTTGCTCTTTTCAACATAACATCATTATCTTCTTTGTATCAGATTTGGATAAGGCATTAGGCAGATGTCATCCAAACTTGAAGTTAAAAATATATTTAATTATTACCCAGTGACGCTTACATTTTGTTCACTATATGGAATTTCCTTTTTCTTTTGACACTGTAATCATAATCGGTGATTTCATAAATATTACCTACAGCCTGTAACATCTCAAAAGACAACAAGATTAACAACAAGGCCTATAATACATGCACAAATGTAGTTCTTATGTGTAGAACAGAAGCTGGAAATGAGGATAGAGACACTGCACACAAGTGCAGAGCCTCATGGCTTTGGAATCCATTAGGAGGAGTGCTTTTGGCAGCAGCAATTGTTTCCAGCTGTCTCACCTCTAACTGTTTTGTGATATACAGTGTTTTGCTCTTAAAATTGTGCCATGAATCTATTTCAAAAAGCCAGTCATTGATGACATTCCAGTGAGACCTTTTTATACTAAAAGCCTTGCTGTATCAAACTTTAAAGCAGATAAATAAGGAGTTACCATGTTTTGTCAAATGCAAGAATGATGTGAATCTGGCAACTACTTCCTTCTGAAGACTGAGTCAACTTACAGCTTCAAAAAGAGCAACTGATAATGACCAATGTACCTAAATTGTTTCTTATGTTTTATTGATTGGTGTGTCTGAATAGCAATTTCCCACTCTTTGCCCGTTCCAACTACTAATAGCTTGAGAATGTTTAAATATTCAATATAGCTGGAAGATCTGTTTTCCGCAAGCAGGGGAATCCCATTGTTTTAGCCTTTGCATAGTTATTGTACTATGAATTATTGAAGAAGCTGAATTGCAAAGTTAAGGTTTCGACTCTCATACAGATCTGAGAAGAGCTGGCTAAAAATAAATGGGGAAAAAAACCCCAAACAACCAAAATTCTACTGTTTGTTTCATTAACATTCAAGAATTGATATTATCCTCAAATTACAGTGCTTAATAAGCAAGTCATGAAAGCAGATACCCCATGTACTGATGTACAAGATTTCCAATAGTCTGTTTAGTTTTCTTGGCACAAAACCTAGGAACAAAAATGGTTCTGAACATAAAGGGCAGAGGCATGGGCATGGGTGGATTGCTAAAGCAAGGTTTTGTAAGGACACCAAAAGCACTTCAGAGCAAGCGAGCTCCTCTAACACAAGCACTGAAATCAACTTGGTTAGAAATAGAGACTTCCAAACATTTCCTGATTAATTTGTAGCTGTTGACTAGAAGCTTGTGGTTTTTTTTCCCCAGTCTCAAATACAAGTCTGTGTTCAGAATTGTTCACTGTAAACAAGGATGTGTTTACAATACCTTCTAGGAAATGGGTCCCATGTTTATTGGAAGATAAATGTATTTATCTGAAGAAATGTACTTTTTCTTCAAGGAAATGTCTAACTATGCAATACCAAAAACACAATGGTAAGGTGCCATCTCTGTTGCATCATTTGCAAATGTTAAGAAGAGGAGACCACTGGTGCTTTGAGTTTGACAGTTGTTTATTTCCAGGGCTGAAGTGGCAGAAAATCCTCTCCTTCCTACACTGGAGACTAAGGAGTTTCATATTTTGAATCAGTGCTAGAAAGAAAACACTTTTTGTTTAACTACCATGAAGCAAGGCAGACCAGGCTTAATTTCACTGTAAACAGATTTTGTTCACCAGAACTGTGTTTTGTTTCTTCCAGCTGAACTTCATTACTCACTAGAACAAAAAAACAACACTGTCATAACAGCCATTTCTTTAAAATAGAGACACGTTAAAAACATGTTAAGGAAACCTAACACTCACAGGCAACTCATCTTCTTTAAGGAACAAAAGTCAAATATTTAAAATATATTTTTTGACCTGTTGGTGCTGAATTTTAATAGTAAGATTATTTGTAAACTACAAAGTACCATATACACAAAACCAGGTTCCAAGTATAAGAGGCCATCACTAGGAAATTTTGGAGTTCAGAGCATGAAATATACAGAAAACTCCTTGCTGGAAGAAACCATAGGGGCTCAGATTACATGGGTGTGCTTTTTCTTTTGAATTTTTTGGTTTTGTCTTTTGGTGCACTAATGAAGTGTTCACATAAAAAATAGCTGCCATTGTCACCTAATGCTAGGTCCTAAAGTCTCAACTTGCCTTTGATTTCAGGATAAGGGTCTCCCAGTCCACTGAAGAGTGTTGAGACCAAAGATTCAACAACAAAAATTAAATTATGAAGCTCTCATCAGTTACAAACCAACTTTGCTTCTTTCTACCAATATAAACTTCTATGTAAAAATGCAAAGACTCTTCCCATTATGTTCTCCATGTTGGAAAATTCTTGTATCACAGTAGGATATGAAGATTTCAAATGAATACAACTCTTGCTAAAATTCAGCAAACTATGAAAGAATTAGAATGGACTATGACACAGAAACTGCATGGAAAATTTAAACAAGCAAATAACTAAATTACTTTTTTTAACTAAATAAACAAAGAATAATGTTTTTGTAGAAGACCTTTTTTGTCCATGGAGGGTTTGAAAGCAGCACTGTGATTGCTGATGACTACATTGAATTGTCCCTTCTGGTTTTGTAGAATAATCAGAAAGAATACAGTGAGAAATTTATAAAATCTCAAACAGAATCACTCATCCACCAATTCTGCCAGGTGGACCAGTTTGGGCAGTCATTTTTCTTTCCTGTTTTGGAGCAAGGCTCATTGGCTTTGCATAATGAACCTGTATCTTATGGAACATCCCTGTACTGCCTAGCTTTTCCACTCCCACAGAATCACAAGATGGGTCAGGCTGGAAGGGACCACAGTGTGCCATTTGGT
The DNA here is from genome assembly GCA_013399455.1 of Anthoscopus minutus. Classification (NCBI taxonomy): domain Eukaryota; kingdom Metazoa; phylum Chordata; class Aves; order Passeriformes; family Paridae; genus Anthoscopus; species Anthoscopus minutus. The sequence continues at coordinate 47,816 of VWYI01041659.1, forward strand.
CCAGCCTCCCTGCTCAAGCAGGATCATTCCAGAGCACATGGCACAGGATTGTATCCAGACAGTGCTTAAGTATCTCCAGTGAGGGAGACTCCACAACCTCTCTGGGCAATCTGTTCCAGTGCTCAGTCACCTGCGTGGTAAAGAAGTTCTTTCTCATCTTCAGGTGGAACTTCCTGTGTGTCATTTTCTGCCCTTTGCCCCCTGTCCTATTGCTGGTTACCATCCCCCATCTGAAGCACCCTCCCTTCAGGGACTGACAGACATTGATGAGGTCTCCTCTCAGTTGTCTCTTTCTGAGGCTGAACAGGCCCAGCTCCCTCAGCCTTTCCTCATAAGAGAAATGCTCCAGCTGGACCTACTGCTTGTCTCCCTTGTACTGAGGAGCCCAGAACTGGACAAACATTCCACATGCTCACCAGGGCTGAGTTCCCTGAATTAGATTGCTCCTATACATTTGGAGATGGAGGGAAGCAGATGGGCTGCATGTACAGAGCATCTCTGTATTAATCTGGGCAAGACCCCAGGCTACTTCAGAGATCGAACGTACATCATCAGAGGAACAACCTGGGTCACCAGAGGGAAGGAGCATTACTGAATGTGAGTCTATCAATTTCACTTAATATACTGGACTCATATAAATAATTTGCTGTGATGCTGTGAGAAATAGCAAGTAGCTCAGGGAGGGAACAGTTCTGTTTGAATAACAACTGTGTTCTTTCCATCTTAATCTCTGAAAAAAATGATGAAGTAGGCTCTGCAGGCAAACCATGGATGATAGTATGCCATTTAGCTAATTCTTTTCATTAATGTTTAAAAAGCCAAGGAATCTGTTGTTTTGTTTAGCTGTATGAACTGTTTTGCACATGACAGATGCTGGATACTGAGGTTAATTGAAAGATTATTATGTGTCCTCACAGTTTCAAACTATTAACCTTCAGCATTTTACAGTTAATCTCATCTGAAAAGGAACATTGCACTAAAAATTCTGAGGAGTTTTTTTTGTCTTTCTTCATTTATCAGATGCTGAATTAGAAAATATCTATGTTTAAAAGAAATTTTACTGGAGTTACAAACTTTTCTTCATTTTAATTCTTCATATGGTTATAGATAACCATATTCTGGCTAGCTTAATTTTTATCAAGAGAGATATTTTCGGAAACACAGCAACTGTAAAACATAAACTAAGCATCCAGATATACTGCCTAAATACTGGCACACCCTGGTTTTTTTTCCATATGTTGGTCCCCAAAATGAGAATACAATATGATCATGGAGAGCCCCACAGAAACAGCCATAGAAATTCAGCTTCTTTTGCTTTGTGAACCACCACAGTGTCACAAACAACAGAGAAGTAACTGAAGTAGTGTCCCCACCCATTACAGGAAAAGAGAAGACCAAAGAAAATGCTTTACCACTTTGGGGGCTTATTGGGCTCCTCTTGTGCATTGTTTTACCCAAATAGGTATTATGGTAAAGGAAGGCCTCAGGAACTCTAGCTTGGTGTAATTTTCATTTGTTCTGCTACATGGATTGAGCTATTTAAATATTTCTAGTGACTATTTTCCTATGAGTTCTGGTAATGGAGTCTTAGAGCCTTTAAAAATACCCCGGGTGTGCTCGCTGTAGGTCTCAGGCATTCCCCAGCAGAGGGCCAAGAGACTGTGTGCTGCTAGGAACAGGAAAAAATCCTATCAGATCCCCTAGCACTGTTCTCTGGGGGCCTCCCTTCTTAAATTCTACTGCCAGGTTGACATTTTCCTCTATGTCTTCTTTCTGTGCCCTGCTGTGGATTCACCTTTGTACCAGGCCCTGTAAAATTATCCTTGACAGGAAAAGTCTTGATTCCTCTCTTTCTGTCTACCATGATCATAACTATACCCATTACATGTAATGTGATTTGTACAGGAGGGCTGAAAAATGTCCTTTTAAAGAGCTTAAGGCAGATAGTCTGCTCAGAGCTTGTTCCTGGTTTAATTTCTCAAAGTTAAAAAGTGCTGTTCCTTTCTATAATGAGACAGAAATGTTATTTATATAGACAAAAGGATTGTCCAAGACAGCCTACCTTCCAACTGTGCATGGGATTCATTACAACCCCTCCCTTTTTCCCATGTGCTCCCTGCAAACACAGTCTCTTCCTGCAGTCAGGCATTTTTTTTTTCTGTACGTGATTCCTTCCTCTGAACTCCACAAAACTCAAATATTTGTAGAGTCACCTCAGGCCTTATAGTGTCTTTCAAAAACCAATGGAATTATAGGCTCTAAAACATGACAAATATATTCTCCTTTTGATATTATGAAATGGCAGCACATAATTTCTAAATGTGTGACTCCTACTATAAACATAGTGTGAGTTTGGGCTTTTTGTCTGTTTTTGTAGAAAATAGAAAACTTGCTTGCCTTTTAGTGCCTTGGAAGGGCAGTAGACTACAGGACACAGCTATCAAATATGAGCTGGTACAGATCAATTTGTGGCTTTCTTACTGTTCATGACAGTGCCCTTTTTTCCCTGGAAGCTGTTTTCAACTGAAAATGCATTGTGCAGAGCATATAATACTTGAGGCAAACATTTTTATTGCCTGATAACCTCTCCTAGCACCCTTTTTGTTTCAAGAACAAAAAGAGATCTTTATAAAACTTGGATGTATGTCATAAAACTTGTTATATGGCAAGCATGGAGGAGAGGACATAAAGAGGTGATTTAGCTACAGCCTCTTCTCCTTTGAAATTGTCAGCCCTTGATAAAGACACACAAGTATTATCTCTGAGCTGCAGAGCAAGAGAAGATGAAGTATGTTGTCCACAATCTCAAAAGTCAGTGATGAAAGCATAAACAGAAATAAACATTTAGGAATGCTTTCCTTGAGGAAGGGCCAGAGGACTGCACACTGTTGCCTCCTGGGGCTCTCCTCTGTTTACCTCCATACCTCAGAACTATATCTTTATTTTCTGCTTACACTTCAGTGTTTCCTGCAAGTTTATTTTATTTAAAAATATTTTCTATTCAGTGCTTTACAGATGGGTGTAAGAGATCTTCAGAGTCTGCCCTTCTTTACCTATGAATGCAATAGCAAATTTCTTGCATATGGACCACTGGGACATTTTTGAAAAGTAGAAAAATTTTGTATCTCTTTATTAGGAGCTATATTTTCTATGATCAGTTAGCAAAGGGAAAAATATATCTTTAAACTGATTGTGATAGTCAGCTCCCATACTGTATCCAAACTGGCTTAGAACCTAATTTATGGAAAGCTGATGACACTTCCACCTGAAGGCTGAATACCCCACGTGTTAAAAGTCCCACTACATAATGCAAGAGAAATGCATATAGTGTCAGCACAATTCTGAGAACTCTGTTAAAGATTTAAGAATTTGTCTCTTCAGGAGCTGAGAGGGCACAAAAGTTACTGACCAAGACATGACGTCAAAATGCACTTAAAAGAAAAAGATGGATTGGTCTGCTGTTCCTTTTTTACTGACTTGAGAAAGCTGATGGCACCTTTAACTGCTGTAGTATGAATAATGTAAATACAATAGAGAAATATATTTATCTTGCTTAGTAAGATCCAGAGATAATTCCTGGGTCTCCTTATTCACATAGCCAGTTACCAACTCAAAGTTGTCATAACACTTTTTTAATGGAGTTCCTTTAATTTATGTGGATAAGGTGATGCAGCAGGATGTATTGAACTCAAGGATCTGGTAATTGGGTACAACTTCCATTTTGTATGCACTTAGGCAGTGTGGTTTGTGCCCAGCCAGAACAGAGAGGAGGTAACTGTCTGCTCACACAGCTTCAGGTACTTCCATCTGCCACTTAGAATCCCTGGAATAGTTGTTTTCGCAGCATCATCTGCACTGAAACATTTCTAGGAGGAGTGGATGGCATTTCAGGATTACTTGGCATCCCTTTGTCCTGCTCTGTTCAAAAAGTGAATGCTATTTTAGGAGGAGAAGCATAGTTAATGAAGGCTTTTCCATCCTACTACACAAAAAACATCTCCCCCTTCAAGCTTTTGGGCTGTAAATAAGTTAAATCACGTATTCCTAAGTAGTTCAACTACATATCTTGAACTTGTAGAACAGGAGCTTTCAGAGACCATGACAGCTATTTCAGTCTTCATGGAATGTGAAAGACTGCTTGAATTCAGGGGAAGAGAAGGTCAGATGCAGAGGTTTCTATCCTACAATTTTTGTCGAACTATTCTGCTTCTGTTAAAGAAGTGTGGAAAATGCCTCCTAAGGACATTGTCATCAGCAGTAAGCCAGTACTCTGTCTTTACTGCCATAAAAGCATCCTCAGAAGGTGTATGGCATCCTTCTTCAGTTACTACAGAGCTAGAAGAAATTTGGAGAAGTAAAATGGCACTTGGCCCAATATGTTCCCATGCCCTTCCTAAGCTGGGAACCCACTGGACACTGTCAGCAAGGTGTTGGGGAGCTCTTTGCCCTGGATGGAAGCATCTTGGTGGTTTCCTAACCATTCTGAAGTGCTGCTGGTCACAAGCTGACCAGAATAACACATGAAATTTGGTTCCCTCTATGTGGCCAGGTGGTAAATTGTTTCCATTTTTGCTGTACCTCTTTCTGTCCCATTTTTAAAATGCAAAATACCTATGTATAAGCTTCTCATATCAAGGTACCTGTGTGCTGTTGGTTTATAAACAATTTAAAGCTGTGTAAGAGAAAAGAAAGAAAAGCCTTTTTGCATGACTGTGGATTGTCATGCCCTTAAATTTTGCTTCAGATCAGGAAAACACATGCTGAAGAAGGTGTGTGAAATCACCACACCTCGGCTTAATCAGCAACTCTTGAATTTCCTTGATAGATATCATAGTGTTGACACTTCTATCTGCATAATGTACAAAGAAGAATGAGAAATACTCCAACACATGGAAATTAAGAAGATTTCTAGATGGTAGTATGAAGTCTGTTGAAAAGGCTGTTAATGTATTTGGATTTATTTCAGAGATATTCAATAGGCAGACAATGCTAAACTACATTTAAACTGATTTTTATTTCACAAGTAGTAAATTATGAAAAGAAAATAAAATGCCATCATTTAGACTAGTACTTCAGACAAGTCCCACAAAGCTGTGAGTATAAAAACATTTTCTTTTGAAAGATATTAATTTTAAGTTAAATTAATTTACTTGCATGTCTGAAAGACAGATAAATGTGGCAATCAGGAAAAGATCCAAGAGGAGCAATTGCTATGCACATGAAGAGCCTACAAATCACAACTGCTAAGGTACAGGTTTTGATGAAGTGCTAGAGGGAAGGGAATCCACCACAAGAAACACCTGTGAAACACACAGGGGTTCACCACAGTCTTAAAGGACTGAAGGAGATGAATGGCAGTTTTTTTCCTATCTTCTCTTCCCTTCTTTTACTGTATTCCCATTTGCCACACAATCATAGTTCAGCAGGAAAAAAGGTAATAACACATTAATTTGCCAAGCACCTTCGCCCAGGCCTATGGTTTGAATTTAGTTTTTATATTCTGCTCACCCTCCATCATCTAAATACCTGAGGTATGATTTGGTATCTCCACAGCATGTCTACTCTTTTCTTCTGTTGATCTCTCTGACACTAGTCTTAAAAGATCTGACATAAATATAACAGAAAGTGAACAGGAAGCTACTGTCTTAAGACAATTTTTGCATCTGATCTGAAGCTAAACCAATAGTATAACATGTAGACTTCAGCTATTTCTGACAGGAAAGAAGAAAACCTGCTGTCAAAGGCACAAGAAAATCTCTCCAAGCTTCAGAAAACAGTGACTGAAATCCATCCTGGGCAGCACTAGAATACGTTATTAAATGCAGAATTGACTCTGATTGCACAGCTCTTCTTAAGGGTATTTCTTTCAGAATAGCAGCTTCAGAATCTAAATAAATTCCATTTTATCACTTCTCCACAGGAGCAGAAAAAAAACACAGACCTGTTCTTACAGCATCTGAAGAATTATTATGATCACTATTCGAACAAGGCAGTTTCTTTTGCTTTATCTATCTGAAATCAGGGAATTTACTTACATTGTCTTAGTGGGTTTTTGCTTTCTGTAATGACCAAACCATCTGTGTTTTGCAACATCTTTCTGAGAGCTCTGCCTTTTGAAGACAACTTGTTTAAGAATTTTGTTTCTCTTTTAAGAGAATAATCCTGCATTAGCCTTTATATTAACTTCAAGACCGTCTATTAAAAATATTGAACCTGAGAGTACATAAATCAAATTGTTTTCAAATTTTTGGTGACTTTTCTAGCAGGCAACAAAACAATCAAGGGCAGGTTTCCTTAACAAACATTGTAATAAAGGCTAATCCTGACTTGAGAGCTGAAGGAAATGTAATACAGCAGAGCACAGAAGTCCTCAGATTTACTACTTTGTTTATGTATGTGAACTTAGAAGAAACTGTTAGGTGGGCAGTTACTTTTCATTTGCTGCTGACAAATAGGCAGGAAATGCCTGAGATCCTCAAGACAGAATGCTTCAGTTTGGATGAAACACTTTGTGAGCATCAGGACTCAGTGCCAGGGCAGGGAATCCTGGTGGGTGAGGATTTGAGGGGTGGCACTCCTGCACAGGTGCGGACAGGAGAGTGGAAGCCATGGAGTGCTGCAGAGGGAGAAATCCCTTCAGCAGCCTGAGGATCTGCCACCCCGAGGGAGCAGGGAGTGAGCACACGAAGGGATGACAAAGACAAGGCTCAATTGTCACCAATTTTGTTCATGCTAATGCAAAAGGGCAGATCACTTAACAGAATTAATATTAGCAGGTAGGTAAAGACTAGGACAAAACAGTTAAAGGCCACAGAAGATAGTGGATAATTTGACTCTATTAAAGACAATGGGGCATGCTCAAATGTACCCTAAAGCCAAAGAAAGCTCTGAATCATTATCCTTGAGAAGTCACAGAGAGCTGGTGAAAGGCAAGCACTGTGCTTTCCTTAGCATAGAAAGAGTCTAGGGAATCATATATCAGCTCACTTCACATCCTGGAAGATTCCAGAGCAAATGTTAAATGATCAATTTGTAAGTACATAAAGGGTAGCAAGGTGGTTAGTAGACACAGAAATTCTCATGTATCTCAAAGTTGTTTAACAGGGGTATAGAGGTTAACTATTCTCCAAGGTTGTAAAGAGTGAAACAAAGAGTAATTGGTTTGTTTCACAGCAGGGAAAGGTTAGAGGCTAGACTGGGCTTTAAAGCAATTTCCTGTGTGTCACAAGGACAGCAAGGTTCTACAAGAATGCCCATGAAGGTTATGGAAATTAAACTGGAGGCTTTCAATAACATGTTGGGCAAATATTTGCTAAACAGCAGTTCAATGTGACCTCTGAGCAAGAAGACAAAATTGTAAAAAGATATATTTCAGCTCTCTATATGTCAAACTCTGTGTTTCATGTTTTGAGGGCTTTTTCTCACAGTTTTCAATACATTTATATTTTTCTTATAGATTTTCACATATTGTTTTCAAAGGCACTCCCAGATATCTATTGTAAGTCCTGCCAGCTCAGAACTCTGTGAGGACCTTCAATATAATCAATGACTTGAAGATCTGAGCTCATCATCCATAAGATTTTGTGAGAATACTACATTTCACTTAAGTAAATAAGGAGTGCATACAGTTCCCCTTTATAATTTTATAGTCCTAAAACAGAGAAAACCTTTTCAATAGGACCAAAATGTAATCTGACTCAGAAATAAGAGAGTAAGAATTGCTTTTTTGTAACACTGATATTCAAAAGCTTAATTAATAATCTTTAGAAGTTCAGGACTGGTCATATTCAAAGAACAATAGGTATATTCTTCTAGTATCAAAACCAACTTAAATTAAAAATGCTGTTGAAATTTACTTCTCTTTGTTGGGTTTTAAAACATCCTGTTCTTATTTTTCATTGAGGAATTTTTCATGGTTTACATCAGCAAAAAATACATGTAACAAACTAACAGGAAATTCTTAACCATGCAACTCAAGTCTTAGTCTCCTGATGAGCAACTTTTGCTTTACTGTAAGACAAGAATTAATGCAAAAACTTTTAATTAGGCCTCATCTTCCATGCCTTCCTGGACTACCTTTAATGACTTTGAAGAGACCTACATAAGAGCATGTAGCTCAACACCAGCCTATTCCTAAAACAAGCATTTTTTAAAAACCCATTACACCCATTTATAAACCTAGAATAGCTGTAAATCACGCCAGAATGCATTGTGTTGATTTACAACAGCATGACTGGAAAAAGACTGTGATCCATGGTTATGACAGAGCTTGGGTGAGTTTTAGATGTTTCCTCATACCTTGGCAGGCTTTGTTTCATATCTCACACATGACAGGAGAATCCTGTCATCACAGTGCTGCCACAGTTATATTGCTACATGCTAAATTTTAGCAACATGTATGTCTTTTTTCCATCCAGTAAAGTGAAAAAACTTAAAAAATCTAAAGCAATTCCGCCTTTTCTTTATTTCTCTTACATCAATTTTTAATTATTATTTCACAGTGATATGTGTTTGTGATATTTTTCCCCTTTTTTCCCATTTAAATTGTGAGCACTTGAGCTTCAGTCTTTCAGTATCTCAACCCAGATTTACAAAACAACCTCAGTCTCTCACTTCACTGACCTTATTTTGCATCTACACCTACACATGAAATTTTATTCATCTAAATCAAGATTCTTCTAAACATCATTTGGCTAATCCCTTATCTAGGCATGTATCCTTATCACAAATACAAATTACGAAGACTCTGACTTTATAAATAACTGATGTAACAAAACATTTGGGTTCATAACCATCCTCTGCACTGCATACTTAATATCCAGTGTTTTGCAGGACTATGACCCACTGAATAACACAAATGATAAGATTTGAATCCACAGTTAACTGTCGCCACTGAGAATAAACCCAAGCATGTATTAAAAACATCTAAAGTAGATGGGCAGAAATATTTTGAAAGAATAAGGCTCATTTCTTCTGTTATTTATAAGGAGTACCCTGTCAGAACTCATAGGATTTATCAGGTAGAAAACTGTTTTAGTCCTTAATCAAATCTTACTCTGGAGAAGTTGAACTCTCAAGAAGGTTCCAATATAAAACTCATCTCACAGTGTGTGTTAGGTTCATGGAAGCACAGTAAATACAATTCTTTATATACATAAAATCCATAATTCAGGCAGTGCTTTCTACACAGCCTGATTATCACTTGCTGAGGTACTCCTAGAAAAACATTAGTTGGAAAAATAAACTTAACTGTGCGCAGCAGAATGAGAATGGTCATGACTGCATTATTTTCCCTTTTAATCTCAACAGGCTATGTGACTTGTTTTAAACCTGGTATTGTAGGAGAACTTATTCTACACGCGGGTGAATTAAAGGACTATTCTCTTAAAGTTCTGCAACATGGGAAAACATTAATTAAAGACTTTTATTTTGAACTGTCGCAGTACTTCAGAAATAATAGCAATGTGGTAATTCTGTGAGTATGGTTACATTCTATCATTTTTTTAAATTCAAACATTAGTTTTTCCCTTCAGACAAGGAATACAGAAAAGGTATCTTGGTTGCTTGTTCTCCACTCAGTATACACCATGGTCCTCTTTTTAAGAGTATTATCTTCATCAGTTCTTCATCAAATGAAATAGAAAGTGTGTTTGGACTTCAGTAAAGGAAGTGATGAAAACAGATGCTTTTACCTCTTAAAATCACTATATTTAGGTGTTCGAATAATTTTGAAAAATAGGGCTCCTACAGCAAAATACCACTACCCAAGAAGTGTCATGCAGAATGAGGGGAAGCATGCTGCTGAAATGTTATTTAATTCACCAGCTTTCATAACACCACAGTGCTATAGCAGGACTGCTGAACTAATCAATTACTGCATGTAACTGTCTCACAGGAACAGCTGCACAAATAGATTGAGTACTGCAGAGATCACAGGTGCTGGGGTTTTAAGTCAATCATCTGTGCAAGCACAAATATTTGAGGCCAACTTCTCACGTAACACCCTCTCAGACAGCCGTGAAACAGGCGTACCACAGCCACTTTAGACATTTCTTACACTCACAACCTACACTTTCCAAAAGTCTTATCTGCAGAGCCAAAGTGTAATGCTAACAAATCTCTCTTAAAATCAATTTAGGTTAGAGCCCAACACTGGAAGAATTATTTCTGTAGAAAAGCAACGACTAAAAAAACAGGAAGAAACCTCTTGAATACCTTCTCCTTGGTCTCAATTTTTTCAACCATGAAAGTACCCTGATTTTCCCGTAATGAAGCTGTAAAAGAACAAGATGGCTGGTAGATACTCCATAACACAAGATTTCTACTATGTGACACAGAAATACAATTTCTTTTACAAAATCTTTTACATTTATAATCAGTGAACATCTCGTGTTAAATGATGGAACTAATTAAGAAATTATTACTCCTTTTTACTCTAAATAGAAAAGCAAAAGAACCCCATCTCTCAGAAGAAGGAATAGCTGCAAAGCTGTTATAAGCTGTTTGCTCTCAAACCTTCAGAGCAGAGGAAGTCGGACTGGGTCTCGAACCCTGCATATTTTATGCTGTATTCCACAAAAGGAGTTGTACTCTTTTGCATAGCAAAAAAGGTAGCATAGTGGAATGTATAAAACAAGAGAATAACATTTGAACAAGCCAGTGCTAATCATGACAGGACACATCAAAAGAGCAATTGATACCCACCAAGGATCAGACCATCACCTCACAGATGATCATCTCACTCCTCCATGACATAGAGGAAAGGGGAAATTTCTCTGCAAGAAAAGAATGAAATAAAAAAAGGAATAGCAAATGCCAGCATGTTTGCCTGACTTTACTGCAGACATATAGAGAGGGTGAAGGAACACAGCCCTAGCCCTAAGCAAGTCGCTCTAAAATCTAGTGAAATTGCTGAATTTTTCCCCTGTGCTACAGAAGCAGGCAGTGAAACCTTTAGTGTCAATACTTCCACACACCCCCCAGCGTATTCCCTGTGAACTGGACAAGTAAATTGAGTACTACAATTGTTTTGGAATTTGATGAACTCTTCCCAAAGATCTGTACTGCATTTACTCATAATTTGCAAAACACAGTTGGGATGCAGGGGATGTATTATACCATTTCACGAAACTGTCTAATCTGGGACTAATCTAGAGCCAGGTTTTGACACTGCTGAAGTCCAAGACTGCAATCTTATACCTTTCAGTATAAGCTTAATTTTGTCTGGCTGTACACAAGAGGAGACTGCTAGAAAAGCCACAGCACATCCTGAGAGGAGGAAACGAAACTGGCGTCATTCATGTTTCTTCTTTAAGGCCAGAGTGCAATCAGCCACTCTAGAGGCATGACAAGTATCTGAGGAAAATGTACTGCGCAGGGTTTCTCTGACTGAATCTGAGTCTGCATGGGACTGACCTTAGGTTTAGCTTTCTTATGATCAATTAGCTAATAAATATCATAAATGAAGGCAGTAGTGCAAAGGTTGTAAAAGACAAGCACTAAAAGCATTACACTGAGAGAAAATGCAGAGTTTTAGAAAGAAAGCCAAATACTGTGTTGTCATGCAATCTCTTTACCTGAAACCTGTAATTTGTCAGAATCACAATCCTGAATTTAAACTTCATTAGGAATAAGGATGACTTGTTCTCCATGCCACCAGTGTTTGTTGATGGTTAGAGGGAAAAGAAGACAATTTTGTAGTCTTTGTCCTGAGGCTGCACCCAAGTGTTCAGCAGCTGTCTCCCTCTCATCCTTATTCTCTGCTGAATCGGGGCAAGTACTTCAGAAGCTGCACTGCAAGACAGATGCATATGGAAAAAAGGATTCCTTGGGTATATTATGTGTTTTTTTTATTACTCCATCTCTTGCTGGAGCAAGGTAGGATCTATGACTGGACTGGAAATCCAAATGGGGGACAGTAACACAGTGGCAACTACTTAACCCACACTGCAGTAAAAGTTATTTATAATACTGATGTGAATCACCAAAAGGCAATGAGGTAGAGATTGAGCTAGATTAGGTAAGTGGAATGACATTATTGAAGGCAGATTTAGCTGGTCCATCTAAGAGCACATAGCTCATCACATATTACCCAGAACAACCTGCAGTTGCCCTAGATTTTTTTGTCAATGTGCTCAGATACGTTTTTAAATACCCATGAAACAGAGCTGAAGGAAGCTCATTTATCCAAAGTTCCCCACCAACTCCCAGCTCAAAGCAGAGGAGATGAGGTGTGGGAGAAGGAGTTCTTCATATCCTATAGGAACCATTCTTGGGCAAAAGTGATTAGGATAGGACAATAAAACCAAATCTCCTGTCATTTTTCAAGTTTACTGCAAAAACAAATTGCCCAAACCACATGAGAGGATGAAGGCTTACAAGCTTTCGGGAAGACCAAAGTAAAACCACAGTAAATGCTTCTCTGACAGTAAATTGTTGAAAATATTGAGTCATCATACCGAATGAGGAGCTTTGATTTTCCTTTACTGCTTCTGGAGTGCACATTCTCAGTGGATTGCTGTGGCAGTCCATTTTTACTGCAGAATGAAAAAAACATCCAGTATCTGCAGGATTAGAAGTAACAAGATTGGAAAAGAGGAATTGGTATGTACCTAAAAGCAAAGAGCTCTAGTTAATATAGCAGGTGAGCTTTGACCAGTTTCTCTGCAACCTGCCTATATAGTTAGAGATTTTAAGGAATTAGAAAAGCTCCACCTTAAGCTTGAAAATATCTAGATTAAGATTTTTTCTTACTGATATTCAGTAAAATCTGAATTTCTCTTTGCTATGATCAGTGAAAGATTATACCAGATGAGTTGGTGTATCTTTCTGCCCAAATTGATGATCACACATCAACTGAGGCGGTAGTTCTCCAAATATTAGTGCCACTTAACCTCAGAGAGTAACACCTGAGCTAATAATGCAGATGCTGGTTAGATTCAGTGCAGCAGGACTCACACATACAGTTTTGAACAATACCCCAAGAGAAGGCCAAGGGCACTCAAGATGCACCTGTTTGGTATGAACTTAGACAACCAGCTCAGACACAGACCTCCCTGACAGGGAGATCTAAATTTAGAGCAGTGAAACGCTCTCAGTGTGCACTCCTAACCCACTGCACACTGGGAGTAATTTGATGTAATCAAAGAGAGTTAAAAAACATAACTTGGTATTTTACATGTCAAGCACATGAATGAACAATTGCCACAGCTCTGCTGACACACATTGACTATTTTACTGAGTTAACTTCACTGTGAGAGTGAGCTGTTAATTATACAATATCCTCCAGCCCCTGGTTATGCAGGAGGACTAAGGCGCACAAAACCCTTGGACATGGATTTGGGTTTTGTGGGGATTTTTTAACATCCTAACATTGTTATAGATTTGGCAGAAGGAAATATGGTACATTGGTCACAAAATAAACATTTCACAACATCATATTATCTCTTCTTTTTTTTCCCCCCCCAAACACATCTGAGCAGCTCTAGTTATCCAGAGTCTCAGCACCTCTTAATTTGTCTCTTATGGGTGCGCGGGGAGTCAAGATCAGGTAGCAAACTGATGTTGATTATGGCTGAGCAGACGAGGTTTGGATTCCCAGGCAAGAGCAAGGTATCATGTGTCCTGTCTGATTTCATCTCTGTTTCTCTGTAGATTTTTCATATGGCATTTTGCTGCTGTCTTCTTGTATCAGCTTTTAAAATTTTCTGGTATCCATATTGCACCATTGTAAGTACTGTTGTCAAAGTATTTGCTTGATATCAATGTGTTCTGAGATACACAGTGACAAATGGTATCCAGAGCCTTGCCTTACCTCGCATTTTAACAGCTGGACTTACTCAGGGTTGTCTACAAACATCCTTCGGGGCTCGGTAGAGAATGTTGTACTTAAGAGTAAAACTATTATGCAAAAAGCCTGCACTTGTGAGTCTTAAAATCCATTCCAAAATAATTTCATTTGTTTTCCTTGTGAATCCTCAGTTCTCCTTACTTCTCTATTTAATCCAAAACCTATTTAACTAAGCAGATAAAGATATAGCATCTTCATACATAGACATATGTATATTTATTGGCCCTCCATGTGCCCAAGCTGATTTTTAATATGTCCTTAAATAAAAGTGCATAAGTGGCCAGTTTAGATCTGAGATGTTATAAATGATCAAGAGTGCCGATAGCATTTTCTTTATTTGTTTTTTCTGGACCAGAACTACAGATGGTGAAAGCTGAAGTAGGCCTGGTATAAAACGATAAATTTGCTCTTATGTCATAGGAGCTATGTGAGTTTAAGCCTAAAGTCTCCGCAACACATTTTCATCAGTACCTGAAGAGCCTTCAAGGGTTATTCATGTTGAGAGAGAGAGAGAGAGAGAAAGAGAGAGAGAGAGAAAGAGAGAGAGAGAGGGACAGTCATAACTTCTCAGGAGTTATAAACCCGAAATGAGCTTGCTCCTTCAAGATTCACAAGGTACTGTTCCTAGAAACATTTAATCCTTCTTGAGCTTGCTCGCAGGGTTTGCATGGAGAGAATGAGTTCATAGACTGGTTAAATGAGCAGAGTCCTGCTGAGATCGCTGGAGCTGTGTCCCCAGTGTGGATCTGGAATCACTGCTGCAGGATTACTGGCACTAGTATAAAGGCACCTTAACTAGCTGCCAGGAATATTTACAGTGAACAAAGACATGAGGTCTTTGCAGGAGCTCACTTTGCCTGTGCAGTCTGGTAGGAACAACCTAGGGAATTCTCCTTGAGAAGGAGAGCACATCCCAGATATTAATGTGGACTGGGATAATGAGCCAACAGGCCTCAGCTAGGTACTATGTTCTAGCAGTCCCAAGGCAGCTGCTATTCCCTACCACTGAAAGGAGACTGTGAGTGCCCAAGCAGGGACTTGAGGGAGACCATGATCTGTTCCTCTTCAGTAAATCCATCCAAGAGATGAGCAAGATGTCTTGGCCATCTTCAGAAAAGCCTGATTTAGTGAAAACTTGCCCCACATGGCAACGGAAAAAGAAAATCCCCCTCCTGTTGTAGTCAGCAGCTGTCTAAAGTGCCTCAGGGTAAATTTCCCAGAGTAGCCATTATGCAAAGTGCTCACTTCTGAGCATCAAAGGAAAAGTTCAGCAACTTTAATCCAAAAATCTTCTCCCCTAGGGCACATCCCACCTCTTCTGACATGCAAGCAAAATGGGTTTCTTTTACCAGCTCTCTGCGTGTTCATCACTTTGTGAAGCTCTGCTGTCCTCCCACCACCCCTCATGCTCCCTCTCAGGGAAAGCTGTCTGTCACAGTAAAAGCACAAAAGGCATGTGGCAAAGCCACAGTTTCCCAGGTTCATGAACACAGTCTTCTGATGCAGGACATATAAAAAGGAACAAAGTAATATGACTGACAAATCTTTAGGTACTGTAAATGAACAAGAATATGGATATATTTACTTTATCATTTTCACCAAGATGCCATCTTAATTCAGATTGAAGTAGGAAACCCAATCCTTTTGAGATATCATATGATATCTCTTAACTAGTTTCTCTCAAAGCACATTTCTTTTATAGCATCCTGGCAGTGCAACTTTAAAAGAAATGTATTTTAAAAGGACTCAAGGGCTCTACTAGATCATCCTTCCCTTGCTGAAACACAAAGAAATAAATTTTCAAATGTCATGTGTCAGAAAAAGTGTAGTTAACAGGACAAAATACATCATTTGTTTTGAAAATGCTACTGCTGAATTCAAAAATCCTCTGATCTGTGCTCAAAACTGTGTGTGACCTTTCAGCTTAATATTGAGAGGCCAAATAAAACACATAGTGTTTGGAATAATAGAAAGTTTTGAAAATGCTCCTCCAGGGGCTTCACGAAAATGAGATTTTTCTGTCCTGTGCTCAAGTCAAGTCCAATTACAATAGAACCATTTCAGTACTAATGGTACTCCTACTCCAGGAATCTTGGTTGAGAAGTCAGTGACCTGCAATTTGGGGCTAGAAGGAACTGCATATAAATTTTATTTTATAAAACTATTTTAAAATACGGTAAGAATGAAAAATCTTTGTAGTCATGCATCACATGATTTGAAGCAGTGGGCAGATAATGATTCCTGAATTATATTCTTAGCACTTCAGTTTTCCTGAAGCTGGATGGTTAAGTATTTTAGTCTTATAACTGAGTAATGCTAGTAGGGCTTGTATCTCTATTTGAGTGACAAGCAAAGATATGATGGCATATAGATACATATGTAATACCTTAATAGATTAATTACTGCTACTCACTTTTTGATTTTCTTAATCCACACATGAAGTGTTGTACTGAATCCTTAGGCAAAATTCCTTTTCTCAGCCTT
>VWYI01041660.1:0-54496 GCA_013399455.1 Anthoscopus minutus
TTTTGAGCTGTGTGATGACAGAAAGGCAGCTTTGTTTCCCATCATTGCAAGCAACCTTTATTAGAAAGAAATAACTAGCAGCTATTCTGCTAGTGATTCTGATTTATTCAGACAAAAAAAATAAAAAAAGAAAGGGAATGAGAAACGCCAATTTTAAATTGCCTCTTTTTCAATAGAACAGTTTTATTATCAGCTCTGAAATGGATGTGTCTTCACTTGAAATAAAGTTTACTAAAATACAGTCTTATTGACCTGAACAAAGCTTTTGCTGTTTTTCTTGTTCATCATTTATAGTGATATCTGTAGAGAGCATTAAGACCTTTTTATATTTTTAAATGAAAGCTCTTCCTACAGATAACCTATCAGCACTCCAGCTATCTGCATGACTTTTCCATATAGTCACATTATTTTAATATATTCAAGGCATTTGCATAGTGATTTATTTGCTGTGAAAGACAAGATCTTTTTTCATTTGCTCTTTACAGGTAGGAAGGCATTCCCAAAGAGGAACATTCCTTGAGACCAACAACAGCATTAATTCAGTGCACCGGAGTCCTTGGAACTGGTATCCTGGAACACCATTGCCTATCAATTTTCTAAGGATTCTCTTGACACCAGGAGAGCTGTTATATTTAGATACTTATCTGCTTTTGACTGCAGTGCAGTACTTGCGAAGATGTCTTTCATTTTGAGGCTTACCACATTAAATATCACCTGATCTGAAGATGTTTGAGGGTGTAGAGCCTCTTGCATAGAATAAATATCATCTAAAAATAGCATTACATTTCTGCATACTCCTTCATTTTGTGTAGCTCTACTTCATACATAAATTAAGGCACAAAGAGAAACTAAAGGTCTGTCTTCACACTGACAGAGGGAAGAAATCTCAAAGCTTTAAAAGATCCTCTGACATTCCTACTTAAAATCTTCCCAGTGTGTCCAAACACTGCACTGAATAGCAGAAGCTATCCTACAAAGGCTTTTAGATGGAAAAGAGTAAAAATGAAAACTGTAATGTCATGCTGAATCACATATATAGCAGCGCAGATAAAAGTACACTAAGTTGCTGAATATTCACTTTGATTATGTGAGGTTTAAATAAGGCCTTTAAACCAAGATTCCTCTGTGATTAAATCTTTAGTGTACACCCACTTAATCTCTTATATTACTCTTTCCTAACATTTTAGGAAATAATGGATCACTAGAATAAAATGACTAGTCTGGTAGATTAAAGGAGAAGAACTAAGTACTACCCATAACCACTATGGGCTGTGTTGGATCCTGCTGTGGGTTAGCAATGACAAAGCACTGGACAACACCACTCTGTTTGCCTGTGTCATCCCCCAAATGAGGAAATGTGTCGCCTGAATGTCTACACACTTGTATTCCTTTTCAAATCACAAAAGCCATATCTGAAAATATCCTGAACCTATGCTTTTTAATACTAAAAGTTTGTGCTGGATCTTCACAAATAAAAAATACTTAATACTATGCTATGAAATCATCATCTGCAAGTTGTCCATAGCTACTAGTCCAGCTCTCCTAAAGCATGCTCTGGTAAGATGCCTATTCCCTGCTTACACACATAGAACTTTATTTTATTTACAGCTAAATTTATAACTTCAATTTTTGCTCATTTAACAGTGGAAGAGGAGAAAATTTGGCATCATGCACAGAAGTTGTAGGATGAGCTTCTGACTGGCTTGTCAAAGTTGACTTGGAAAATATCTGGGCCATCACAGCAATGCAGAAACATAGGGTTAAGGTTAAGATTTTTTACAAGATAGCCCTGATGTCTTACCATGACTATCAAAGAAATGAGGATTTTCTTCCCTTCCAGTCTATTATGTGTTCTTCCCTTTAGAAGCACCAGAGCTATTGACAATGCTGATCATAACTTTTTGACTCCATATTAAGGACGTGGGGCACAGCATTAAAAAAATTTAGGAGGCATTTAGGGCATGGATTAAAAATATTTCATTTTTATGATTTCAGTGTTTTTTCTGCATTGAAGATAGGCTGAATATAAAGCGAATATGAAAAAGGAAGGGAAGGGAAAGGAGAATATAGGGAAATCTCTGTATTATTGAATAATTGGAAAGACTATTACTTCCTATAGATCCTATTTTTAAAGATACTGCTTATAAAATATGGGACAAAATAGTATTGCAAAAATCTTACATATATACATAGAACAATATTGGGATTCAAGCCAATGAGATATTTCCCATCAAATGCCTTGGTGAGTCATGAATTAATGGAAAAGATAAAACTAGCAACAGAGTCCTTAAAATTATAGTTATATAGCAGACAGCTCCAGCCTGGGAGCAAAAAGATAATTTATTGAATTGCCGTCATCCTACCCTACTTTCCCTTTCAGTATTACTATTTGTAGTGGTGGATAGGATCAAGATGGAAATTACTTTTCCAAATCACCCTCTTTTTTATTTTTTTTCCAAATTTAAGACATGTGTGTTCTTAGCTCATTCATAATGAAGACCATGAGCATATCCTCTCCAGCATGTATATTTTTCATTCATTTGTCATACCAGAATGTACACATCAAGGAATGTTTCTCTCAATAGAATTATTTACACACTGTTAAGGGAAGCAGGCTTTTTTGTTGTTGTTTTTGTTGGCTTTATTTTCCTTGAAGTTAGCTCTAATTTCTTCCAGATGTTTGTTATACAAATGGAGAAAAATAAAAACTCAGTAAAGGAAAATAAAACTAATTTAAATTTTACCTGCTTTAACTGTTTTAAAACAATATGAACTGCTGCTACATACTTTGTGAGGTCTGGAAATTCCATTTTACACTCTTATAATCACTAAAGCCACAGGCAACGTGTATGCAAAATGTGATGGAATTATGAGGTAAAAATATCTGACAGAACTGCAAAGATAATGTGGCCGATCTGCTGGTGCATTTTTATAACTTCCATCCCCTCTTCCATCCTCCATCCTTTAAGTCAACAGGTAAACTGCATAGATAATGCATAATAAAGGAGAATGGTACCAATACTGGCTAAAATATTCAGGAACGCATTACAAAATAAAAGTTGGTTCCCAAGGGAGGAATAATAAACCCAACATGAATCTGTATTTCACACATTATTTTGTAATATGATAAAAATGAATTGGTATGTACAGTTTTACAGTTAAAAAAACAGAAGACAAATTTTGTGGGGAAAGAATGATTTTTTAGCAGCCATGTAACTGTAACAAATCAATTCTTGGCTCTCTAGGATAATGTCAAAAATGTACCATTGATTTGATTGGTGCTACTCATACTAGGCAGGGTAGTATGTTTATAAAGTGTATATAAAGTTAAGGATAGTGTCTATAAAGGTAATAATGACATCCAGCAATACTTAATCTCTTTATTTTGCACTGAATTGCATCAGTGTCTATGAGCCTCTATAATTCTAGGGACTTATTTTATTTTGACTTATTTTAATATAAAATTCTTGAGCAATTCTAAGAGTCTTCATGTGCCCTGGTTTCACATTTTCTGCAGTTTTCTAAATCTAGCCAAGACCTTAAATATACAGTATCCATCGATCTATTTAATTAGGAAGCAAAGAAATCACATCTCTAGTATCACTGCTAAGTGTCTTTATGGGCAAAAATCTTTTAAGAATTAAATTAAATATGAAAGGAATACCCTCCCATTAAAGCTGAGGGTGCCTTGGGGCAAGTGAAATACGTTAAGTGGGCACTTACAGCAGTTAAATTTAAAATTAACTTTTGACATAAATCAGCAGAGATCTATCAGATCAAACTCTTGGATAAGCCTTTGTGATAACCAGGATGTAATCTCTACAGTCTATTGCAAATCATAATGCCAAACACTGCAGAGCTACAATTAGCCTACAAACAGAAGTTTTATCAGTCAGTAATTTGATGATTTAAAGAATATTACACACATCCACATTTAACAGAATAAGTCTATATGCTATTTAATACTGGTTAGGCTTCTTTAACTACAAGCAATTTTACTAAACTCTGCAAGAAAAGCAGTTGGCAGGACTGTCAGACATCAATGTGTGCTTGAACAGACTCATTAGGTTCTTGCAAAAAAAAATTTAAAAATGTGCATATGGTAAATATGGAAACATGAGTTTATAGTCAAAGCACTAGAAATTACAACTCCCAAAGTTTTGGAGGACTTCAGATTGTCACTTAAGAGGCGGATGATAATTTTCTTTATTCTGTAATGCACCTTACCTCACACAGAGGATCAAATACAAAATGGTAAGCAAGATTTCCCTGGATATGTGTCAAAACCCAACTCTCAAAACCCCACATTAAAACCAACTTCTCAAACACATTTAGAATCAGAAAGTAAAGGCGGACAGATGTGAACCAAGCGTACTGTGCCCTTAATGATAGCAGCCTTTTTTGATGCAACAGACAGAATCTGGTTAGCTTTCCTACCCATTTGTGGATGAAATCATCATGTGAGATGAAATGGCTTTGGTGGAATAAGTAGTGTTTGGTACTAGAAATCACGGGGAGAAACAGAGATCAGACAAAATCTGTCCCAAGACTACCAAGTTTCCAACTCACACCCTCAAATAAGAACCTTGTTTTCGTACTGGATTGTTAATAAATGATCCCTTCTGAAACACCAAATACCCATTTGAAGCCCACCAATACATTAATCTGAGTCACATTTTTTCTACAACCCAGGTAAAGATATTTGAAGCCTGCCTTTTCATATCTGAATTTTGAACGGAGTAAAAGTTGACATTTTGTGTAATTCTTGTCATTATGTAGAGTGAACTATGACTTCATCTGCAAAAATGCTTAGAAATTTATCTCAAAGTAATAAACTGAGAGAGGTTTAGAATACCTGATAATGAAGTATTAATTGAGTAATCAGTTAAAAAAAAATCTGTTTTGTGGATTTTTTATAAAATCATACCCAAATTTTAGATTGGGATAACAGCAGTTACCAAACAAAAAGGACAGAGCAGTTACCAAAAAAAAACCAGTTACCAAACAGAAATGATAGTCTCTTAATTCATATATTCATCCTTCAATATAATTTCAGCCTAATTAAAAAATAAAGCAAATCACATTTCATAGTTAATTATAGGACTTGCTTTTACAAACTTCATACTAACTGTTAACTTCTCTTCTCGGGGAAAAAAAAAACAAACTGAAAAGATGATTCCTAATGTTATTTTGCTTTTGCAGAACTGGCCAAAAGCCAAATTTAAATGGGTATGCTTTATATGTAAAACTTATCATGCAGTTCTAATTAAAATCTACTGAAGCTTTCAGCTTAATTTAAAGGAGTTATTCTTCTGAATGCTTTTCATTTTCTTTTGGTTGCATTATATGTCAGGAGAAACTATCACACTTTCTTAAATTAAATAAGATGGACTAATTTTTAAAACATTGGGAAGCAAAACACAAATTTTTGTTTCTTAAGGACAAAAATGTATTCATATCTTACAGGATTTTTAGTGGCAGAAGTTCTGCCTTCAGTGAATATTTGATACCGGCATGTGGAGAACTAAAAATATTCCAAAAAAGACTATTTAATTATTTATTCTCATTGATATAATATATGTTTTTACATATGAGTACATCTCACTGGGATTTATACGAAATGAAACTGATTTGACCACATGTACAAAGCACCTAAGGCTGTTTCTGTCTTTAGTGTATTAATTTAAAATGCTATTTAAGAGTGTGCTGCTGCTGGAGTGGTTAACTCTGTGCAGTTTTTCTAAGAAATACATTTTCTAAGAAATCTCCTCATTCTAGAAGGTAAGCATTAACTGGCAAGATAGCAGATATTTACAAGTATGGACCATTTCTATTATCTTCTCTCTATATTATATATATTGAGCATGTATATCTATTGTATATAACTTTTATTAAGATAATTAATAATTAGACAGTAATACACTGCAATGAAGAATAGAATGAAAAGCATGAATAATCCTACAAAGATTATGACAATGAACTATAGATACTGTATAGATACATATAGATTATGACTGTAGCTATAGATACAGATTATATAGAATGATATAGATAGAGATACTAAGTAATTTTCTTTGTGCCCTATGGAAAGAATAAGTGAATTGGTCAGACAATATAGACTGAACTACCATCCACAGTGCTGATAAAGCCTGTCTCCACCCTTCCTTTGCCTCTGAGCTGCTGTCTATGCCATGGATGGCTTGCTGGTAATAGCACCCAGCTCGGAGCCACAGCCATGCAAGGCAGGCAGGAGAACCCTTCAGAAGAGCTCATAGCTAAGGTTAGTCACCATTGGCCATCTAGTGCATAGTTTGTGGGTATTTTAGGATTTATCAGGTAAAAAATCCCCCAAAATAGCTTTCTTTCACTGTACTTGAGTAGGACATCCTGATGCATCCTGACCTCAAGAGATCACAATGCACTGGTGACACATACTAAAGCTGGAATCTCTCAGGCTGTACCAATGCAAATGACTCTGTGTGGTACCAGCACCTACCAACCATGAAATACTACTGCAGGCTGAAGTGCACTTCAACATTAGTAATGTCACAGAATACAAAATAATCACCATATTGGATTTCCCGAGAATTACAGTAGAAATACAAGAGTCAATTCTAAAATTTGTTCCACTGCCTAGGAAAGTAAGGGGGCCTGTTGTGATATCTTTCTATTTATAATGGTTTATTCTATTCTCCCCTGTATTGTTAAGTTGTGCTTTCCCACTTGGTTGTCCATCTTGCCCTAAACCTCTCCCTTTAACCAGAATGTCGCCTGTTCCTCCTCCCATTGAGTTGTCAATCCCATTTTATTCCACCCCTTTAGGCCAGAATGTTCCCTATCCTTCAAAGCCCAATTGGTTTGTTTAAATTGTTCCCTCCCCCTCTGTTCCCTTATTGGTCTTGTAAACCCCACCTTGTACTCCCCCTACTCTTCCCCTGATTGGTCAAAAATTTGTTCCCGCCCCTTGAACCTCCCCCATATAAAAGTCCCTGCACCTTCCGTTTCTTTGTCTTTCTTGCGTGAACTTTCCTTAACAATAAGCTTCCTTGGAAACCATATGAAGGACCTCTCCCTCATCCTTGTCTCTGCTTGTGCTTTGGGAAGACCCAAAGTGGCATGGAGCTGTACCCCACAGCAGCTGCATCCTGGATAATAACTTCTGGGAGCAGCCCTGTCCTTGACTTGGTGTTGGGAATTGGCTGGGGGAATCTGGCACTGCATCAGGGGTCTAAGGAATAAGCTAAAAGAGTCATGGTATTGGTAGTGTCAAAAGAAATTCTCCCAGCTTAAGTCTCAGTGTAACTTCTCCTTGAAGCTGATCTTGCTTAAATATGTATTAGTGATGCAATTAGGTTTTAATAGTGGTAAGTAGGAGCAGGCTGTGAAGTTTGGTGATGATATAAGAATGGGACTGCACTAATAAAAGAAAATTTCAGGACATCATGCAGAAAGAGCTGTCTGATCTTGCAGAATGGAGAAATAGGCAAGGGAATAAACATGAGAACTGATAATAAGCACTTCTGCTGTAGGTTAAGAACTGGATGTAACTGAAAAGCCATGACTGTTGACGTATTAATATGGTATAACACTAAAATATGCAAATGTGATCTTTGAATGAGTCAGGAAGGTCTTTCCAGGGGCTATAACATAAATATTTGACCCTTTCTACTCCCTCCACTTTAATCTAGTCTTCCATATTTAAAAAAGATGGAATCAAACTGAAACAAGTCCAAGAGGGCTATATGAAAAGACTGTAATTCAAAGGGAGAAGAGTAGTTACATTGTTTTACTATAGCAAAACTCTGGCTGCAAGGAAGTATGCTAATATTGATAAGTAAATCTTAAGCTTAAATACTAAAGTGGTAAAGAAATTTTTTAAAAGATAATGCTTCCCAGAAATGTATAGAAATATATATGTNATGTGCCTTGAAGAAGAGACTTTTGAAACAGTTTTCTTCAACAAGCAGCGGAAAGAGAAACCTAATCACTTCTGAAAAGTATAAAGAAGATTACTACTTTTGATTGATTGGTTTATCAACCAATGTAAAACCAACATATTGTCATACAAGAGAATAGATTGGACTCAATACAGGGAAGAGCTTTCTTACCCCACTGTATTTGTACAATATTTCAACTACAACCTTAAACTTCAGGGTTAAATTTGCAATGATCAGCTTTATTCTTTTAGTATGAACCAGAGTAAAGCTCAGCTTTCCCAGAATAAGGATTCCCTTGGCATCAGCAGCATATGAATAATAAATTCTCCTGAATTCTTACCCATTGGGTATTTTGGATAAGATTGTCCCACATGATCAAAAACAAACAACCAACCAACAACAACAAAAAACCAACAAAAAACTCAGAGGCTTTAGTGTCTACACTATAAAGTCATTTGACTTCAAGAAAGTCCTACTCCTGTACTGTACTGTGAAGACAAAAGTCAGACCACAGCTCTGAGGGACGGTGTTTCATCTTAGCAGAAACAGCAGAAATATAATTTCTGCAATGCTCTTTTAATTGCAACGGGAGCAGCTTTTATTTGCTCAATATCTTTGGATAACTGGCTCTGCTTACAATTAAGCATGTTCCCTTCTTCCCTCTAGCTAACGATTTTTCATCTTTGCCATTGAAAATGAAACTCAAATGCTTATTTCAACTGGGCTGCTACTGATGTGACTATTTTAGAGAAAATCCTTCTTCATTTACATCTCGAGTCCCAAGGGAATTTTGCCTTTTAATACAAGGAGGGAAGATTATGTTTCAAAGATATTAATCCATTTTAGTCCAGCTGAAGTCAGTTGAGGATGTGGGAGTTTGGAGGCTTTGGTAAAATAAACCCTTACACAGCAGCCATATTAATGATGGTGAGTCAGAAGGGAACCCATACCACACTCCCACAACTGCATCAGCTCCCTGCTTCTATCATCAGGATGTAGAACACATTTAATTTTGTCACTGAATTCAAATGTGACTGAATATAGAGCAGATCTGCTGAATAGGAAGGTGCAATTTTCCATAATGCCTTTTCAAAACTGAATAAAGGTCAAAATCTGTTTGACTTACATTGCATGAAATTAATTCAAAGGAGATAATTTAGGACAAAATTCAGCCCCAAGCTGCTGTAAGACTACAGTTACAGATGGCCTTTTCAGAAACAAAAGAACATGCTATAATGTATCTCATATATGTCTTATAAAACTTTTCCAAACCAAATCTAAATGAAATTGATGTTAGATGCTAAAGAGTAATTGCAGCAGATCACAAATATAATAATTCCATCATAATGGGGCTAAAATAAATGAACTGACTTAAGACAAGATTTAAAGCTTGGGTACCTTCCATGGACTACGCCCAGCTAGAGAGAGCTTCATGAATACAGTTAATGAGGCATTGCATAAGGGTCATGGAGAGATATGATGGTCAACAAATATCTAACATAAATCTAAGGATTTCCTCATTAGAACTGATTTGTTTCAGCCTGAATGGCCCATTCCAAAACATGCTGATTGCTTAAGTATAGAGAGCTGTTATGCTTCTCATTTCCTGAAAATTCTCTCTGCTCCAAGCACACCCACACTAACACTTATATTGTGATGGCTAAGTCCACACTGGGCATGATGTATAAGAGAAGGAACAATCAAATACCCTTAAAACCATTAAAGTCACATTTTCGTTGTTAGTTTGTGGCACAATACTCCTATGACCAATAATTCTACGTGCTAGGAACACAGAGTAGTACTGTGAGATTGGTTAAAAATTAATTTATACTGAGCCACTTCAATTAGTCAGCACAACTCTAAAACTAACAGATGTTCCATACTGTAATGCAGTATCGTAGAACAAGAGTGTGACACAGGTACATTGATTTTCTCTTCAATACCTTTCCTATTTAGTATCAGACTACAGACAGGATATAAGATTAAAGGCAATTATGAGTCTTTAGAGTTAGCAGCTGGACATGGCAGAAAATATTAGTAAGCTCTCTTGCCCTTAGAAGACCACCATGTGGAAGAAAATCAATTATTATAAAGTTTTGGATGGTTTCCCAGATATACTGCAAAAATTGATAAACACTTAAAAATTTTTCAATCAAAAGAGGACAGGTGTCAGAGAAATAGGAGACTGATTGGAGCACTTATACCCTACTTTACAGCAGTGCTTCATCACAGCAGTGGCTGACCCAAAACCATGGCACTGCTCAATGTCTATCACTATATATAAATTCATCAATTCTAAGGCCAAAAGCAGCCTCTGCAAACACAGTCTTACTTCCTATTGAAAACAGGACAGAAGATGCCCAGGATGCAGTAGGTAGTACCTATTCAGTAAACCTGGCCACAGATAACCTTTTCAACTTTTTCCTCTTGGGAAAACATCCACAGCTTTCTTTTGATATGAATTTGTCTCATTTTAACATCTTTCCCTCAGCCCATATCAATAAATTTTAGTCTCGAACATCTGCTTCCCATGTAAATGCTTTAGCTTGCAAACCTTTGATTCTTTGAATCTTAATAATTAGTTACTTGATAAATTTAACTAGATTAAAAGAGATTAAGCTGCTGGAGTTATGTAGTGTAGTGTTTATTTCCCAATAGGATAATCCCAAGGATTATAATATAACCTCCCTAAACTATTTACATGTCTGTAGCAGGAGATGTGAACATATTACTGCTCTGAAGTAGTAATATTCAAAGGTAACATAACTTCCTTCCTTCTGTACAAATACTGAGAGAAATAACATTACAGCTCATGCTCATCTGAGATTTGGCTCCTTGGAATTGAAAAGTTTTCCTGCTTTATTGGAAATAATATTCTTTCATGCTAGGCCTATGACTTTAGGCTTAGCCATACATAAATTCAGCTGTTTGTTTGCATTGAACTTGTCAGACAGACTTAATTAACTTGCATCAAAGACTTTCCTCTTTTATTATTCACTACACTCTCAACATTTTTCATCTGCAACTCTATCAGTATCATTGTGTATTTTCTTCCATGCATTGAAAAAGGATATTAAATATAATAGAGTCAAATACTGATCCTCATGGCACTCGTAGACAAACACCTGAAGACTGATTCTTCATTTACAGTTCTATTTTAAGACTTTTCACTTGCCCAGGTTTTATTCACTTCAGTGTGTGCCCAAGTTGATTTTATTTCTTAATCAACATATAATGTGCTACTAAATGAAATACCTCATAGAAGACTAAGTATGTTCCATCAATTTTATTACCTTTATGAACAGAATAGGATTGCGGCATCATGTGTTTCATAATTCTGCCTGAGATCATTATCAGGCTGACAAATCTATAATTATGCTTTTTCCTTGTTACATTGGAACAGAATAGGATCTCCTATTTACATCTGGGACTACTAAAATGCTTTCAGTATTGACATTTCTTACTGAAAATCAAGCCTATCAGTTCAAGGATAACATCAGACAGCTCTGTCTTGGATGGAAATTGCCTAGATTTCCTTATTTAAAACGTTTGGGTTTATTAGTCCTTGTTTAACACATACATTTGTTTTTTGAACAGAAATATTTTTACCCTTATGCCGTACTAGATTCAACAGCTGCAATATTGATATGGGGCTGCGTGGTATTGCAACCTCTTCCTTATGGCAAGACAGAGGATATATCTCAGATGTGGTCTTGAAGGGCAAATGCCCCTTCTCATAGCCATCACTGTGCTCTGATATGCCATATCATCTGGCTTTTCTGTAAAGCTTTAGTATTTTATTTATTATTCTCCCTCTGCTACGTTATTATTAAAATGGTCCTATTAAGATCTGGCTTTAGACCAGCACTAGACCAGAATACCTTTGTCATTATCTATATCAAAATATTATTTGTGTTTTACTGACATTTCTCAGTACCTTTTTGTTCTTCAGCTTCTCCCATTATTGCTCTGTATCTCATAGTATTCTTTGTAATCTGTGGTTGGAATTGATTAAATCTAATTTTTTTTAAATACAGCTTTGAAAGACAGTGATAGGAAAGGTATGCTTTCATAGGTATGTCTACTTAAATTCAAGTAATCAAGTAATCTTAAATTCA
This sequence comes from Anthoscopus minutus, assembly GCA_013399455.1. NCBI lineage: Eukaryota > Metazoa > Chordata > Aves > Passeriformes > Paridae > Anthoscopus > Anthoscopus minutus. The sequence continues at coordinate 12,056 of VWYI01041660.1, forward strand.
AGAGAAAATATTTTATTGGCTGAGACAGAAACTGTTTCTTCTCACTAAAATAACCATATCATCTCTATCTATGCCTGCATTAGATATAGGTAGTGACTGTTAATATTAGTATGTTAATATTTGCAATGAAAAGTTTCAATTTTGTCTTCTAAAAATTATATTAATACTGGAATTAAAAAAAAAAGTACAAAGTCAAAATATGGTCAAAACCTTTCCATTATGTTTAAAAAGAAACTCTATATAAACTGAAATTGATATTCAGAAAGTTGTGGCTTTGTATTTCACTCAAAATACTCATATTTGCATTCACACAAACAGGATCAAGCATATAATCATTGAGAAAAATTAGTCTTGAATCCTGACCCTGCAACTGACTTGAAGATTTGGATTCTTGTGGCTCATTTTGCAATATGCTGGATTTTGAAAAAATAGAAAAAACTGCCAACAGAGAACTTGCTACAGAACTAAAGCAGTCATTTGCAATCTTAAAGCTCTATTATCTATTCATTTATTGATTAAAAATTCATCCTTATTTCTGTAGTAATTGTTTTCAAACTCTCTGCCTTTATAAAATACAATTCTTCATACAATTCTCTATCAGTTCTATTTGCCAAAGGCCCTGAGGCGTCTCAGGGAAGTTTCTTCAAGCAGAACTTTAAAACTTCATGATTACTTATATATTGTAAAATAAGCTAACTTGTCTGATATTAATATTTATTTTGTGCAGTTTGTAGTCTTTTTGTCTCCTGTTCTCTGAACACCCACTGTGAACCATGCATGAAACTGGATATTGTTTATACTGTAACCTATCAACTGGATCTGCACCCATTTTATGTAAGCACAAATTTTGCTCTGTTTCCCAGTGTTGTGGTTTAACATAGTTTGGTTTTCAGTTAAAGAGAAAAGCCATCAGTTACAGAAGTGATTTGCTGTGAGGACTGCTAAGAGCCAGACCCAACAGAACCAATCAGCTGGCTAGTTTTGAGCACTGACACCCTGTTAAACCACTTAAGGAAGCTGAACACACCTCTGTGAAATCACATTTAAAAACAAACAAACCCCAGAAAAACTGTCTTGCTTCTGTCTTTTGAACAGGTAACTGGACGATGGCGAGATTGGACCCTGCTCTGCCCTGCGGCCCAGCCGGCTCATCCCGCAGCGCGGCTCAGCTGAGATTCTGCCACCACCGAGTTCCAACTGTGGCCTTAGGGCCAGGCCTGCTCTTCAGCTTTGAGTGGAGCCAAACCGGATCCTGCTCTGACCGTGAGCTGCCCAGCAATCCTGGCGGGGCCATGGAAAAACCATGCGGCTGAGGACAGAGGTGGCCTTGCAGTCCAGCGCAGAAAAGCAGCCCCACAGCTGGAACTGACCACGGCAAGGGCTGGAAAACAGCCATGCAGCCAGAGCAGCCACTGCCTGGCAGGGCTCACATGGCCATCTGCAGGCCTGGATGAAATACTAACTCTTTCAGTGCAGATTAAGCCTGAAGACATCAATCCTTTCTCAAGCGAGAGAAAAGGAAAAGATAAAGACACAAAAAGAAAACACAGAGGCACTGAGATCAGTGAAGAAGGAGTCAAATCCCAGATGAGTGGAGAATGAAGAGATGCCTTAGTCTTGGACTGAAATTCTCTTGTAAGGCTATGATGAGGATATAATTTATACATCAGACTCTTTTTTTTTTTCCTCCCTGTAACCCATGAAATGCATTGAGGGGATTTAGCATTCTAACCACATGAGCAGTGGCACCAGTGTTGAAGCAAGTAGATGTTGAAGTAGCTGTAATCCAAAGATGACCTTGAAGAGAGAGAGAGATAAGAAACTTTGCCCCAGGGATAGAAGGAAGAAAACCTCTGTTCTCAGAGATAAAAGAGAACGTCTGTTTCTATACTAGATGATGTCATCCTTAAAATTGAATCCCAGTATGCTGAAATGACCCATTGCGGTAGCTATGGGAAGACTACCAAACCATAGGAGGGAGTTCAAGATTGCAGATTTCTGGGAGGCTGCTATTACTGAAAATTAAAACCATGAGGGAACTGTTTCTTGAGGAAAAGTCTCCATGGCATGGCAGGAGAGACTCCTCTCCCTAATAGAAGTGAAGAAAGATTTTTTACAAGTGGCAAACTAACTGAAAATACCAAATTTTGTTTCGTTATGTTTTCACTAGGAAAGGAAAGAAGAGTAGGAGGGAGGAGAAGTGTTCTGAAGGTTTATTCTGATTCTTATTCTGATTATTCTTCTCTTAGTTCTGTTAATAAAGTTTTTCATCACACTCTTTAAAGTTTTGAGCCTGCTTTTGCCCTTTTCCTAATCCTTATCTCACAGCAGAAAATGAGTAAACGATTCTGAGCACAGTGGCATTGGGCTAGTGCTCAACCTACCTCATTAATTGATCCATTGGCCAGGAAATTGAATTAGAGAGCCAAAACCACTACACTTCATTGGTGTTTCTGCCTGGTTGAACCAAAACTGCTACAACCAGTATGCCAAGATCATGGGACTTGGTGTGGTGAGGGGCAAGGAAAAGGCAGAATAGTGGCCTGTTGTTGCACTACTTGTCTTATACACTCAGGAGAGGCAACTTTATTTTTGCTGTTGCTCAAGCATGCTACATCTCTCCAGCTCTGAATTATTGTCCAATGTATCTGATTTATAATAGGAAACAATATTTATTTTCAAGTCACCTAGGAACAGATGAGTAAAAAAAAAAATAGCCCAGGGTTTCCTTCTTCCTTCTCACCTATTGGAATTTTTCCCCATTACCTGAGGGGAAACCTGGTAGCTGTACTTACTGGATGCTTAAAAAAGACAAAGAATTCAGCTGGGCAAAAGGGGGAAGGGGGAGGCAGGAAAAGGGAGGGCAGGGGCAGTTGGAAGCGAGCTGGGTCTTTTTGGAGCAAGCTGGAGAGCGGGACACAGGCTCAGAGCTGTTTCTGCTGGGGGAGAGGATTTCACCACCACCCAGACAGAGCTGCTGCTTCTTCTTCTTCGTTTGTGGGCTTCGCACCCGGGATGTGTTGCAGCACCAGCTGCCACTGCAGAGCTGCTGATTACACCTCATCCACTGGCCCAGGACTTTCTCCATGGGGCTGCTGAAGACATCTCATCCACCAGCCTGGGACTTTCTGCCCATCCCTGCTATTTCCAGCTAGGTGTTCTCAGAGCCCTGCAGGATCCCTGGACTGACTGCCCACAGAGGGGTTTGTGAGGCACGGCCTCTCCTCCACCTTTCCCATCTCAGCTGAGAAGGCTGCCACAGGGTCCCTAGTTCCTATTCTGTTTTTAGTACTGTGGTTATTGTTGTTTGCCTTGCTACGCATACTACTGTAGAACTGTTATTCCTATCCCCATATCTCTGCCTGAGAGCCCCTTGTTTTCAAAATAAGAATTCAGAGGGAGGTGGGGTCTACATTTTTCTTTTCATTTCGAGGGAGGTTCCTGCCTTCCTTAGCAGATATCTGTCTTCCAAACTGAGACAGTGTCTAGGGAGGCTGTATATGAAATCACAGCCATAAGGTCTGTGTTTTGCTCAGGAAAACCTAACACTGTAGTGAAGGTCAGTGTAACCCTGATATGCATGGGGAAGGCAGCACTGCCAACAAAATCCTAAAATCCCAAAGATTATATTCTTCCTTTATGATATATTGATTGGTAAAAATAAAAGTGGAAATCTTCATCTCAATTACAACTCAAAATATATTTCTCACTATGACCACACCATGTCTGGCCTGCTGGGAAGCAGCTCTGCAGAGAAGGACCTGGGAATCCTGGTGGACTGCAAGCTGTCCATGAGCCAGCAGTGTGTTCTTGTGGCCCAGAAAGCAAACAGTGTCCTGAGGTACATCAGGAAGAGCATGGCCAGCAGTTAGAGGGAGATGATCCTGCCCCTTCACTCAGCCCTGGTGAGGCACATCTGGAGTGCTGCACCCAGTTCTGGGCTCTCCACTATAGGAGAGACATGGAGCTCCTGGTACAGGAACAATGGAGGGCAATAAAGATGATTAAAGGCCTGAAGCATCTCTCTTATGAGGAGAGTCTGAAGGCCTTTTCAGCCTCAAGAAGAGATGACTGAGAGGGGACCTCATCAGTGTCTGTAAGTATCTGAAGGGATGGTGCCAAGGGGATGAAACCAGGCTCTTCCTAGAGATAGGACAAGAGCAATGGGCAGAAACTGATGTGCAGGAAGTTCCTCCTGAATAGGAGGAGAAACTTCTTTACTCTACAGGTGACTGAGCACTGGATCAGATTGCCTGGAGAGGTTGTGGAGTCTCCCAGACAGGTGGCTCATCCTACCAGCCCTGATATAGTAATATACCTCCATGTAAGGTCACACAGCAGCAGACACCACTGAAATGCTGCAGAACTCCCCCCATGCATCCCAGGCAGTTGCTCAAGACCCAGATTGCTGCTTCTCACACAGCTCTGAGTAAATAAAGTCATCCCTGTGCTTTCCCGAACCCACATTACATCGTAACAAAAAGCTCTGTGAGAAGCTGCCCTTCTAAGCAGCCTTGTTCCCACTCTTCTCAGCTGTATCCATGCCACCATGCTCACCCACTAACACCAGGAGAGTGGGAAGTGATTCACCTCAGTTTGGCAGAACTGTAAGAACTCTCCTCTGCTTTGCTGCCAGTGTTCAAAGGCTTTCATAAGTCCAGAAAAGAAATGATGAGGAGGGATTAGTGTAACTGGTTTATATGCAAGTCCTGCTTCTACCTGTTCATTCTCAAGGGCAATTCTATGTCTACCCTCAGGACTGTGATGTACTGCAGCTGAAGTAACATTATATATGCACCTGTATATACCAATGTAGGCCTAGCTTTTGTTTTAATTTAATTCATTGGCTGTCTATACCTCTTCTACAGAACATGAGGAAATCATCTGTGCAAATATGTAAGTATCATTTACTGAGGAATCAGTAATGGTAAATGCAATTCAAGCAGTGCAGACATTGTCACAATCAATTATCACAATCAGTATGATAAATGTAACAGCACAAGATAATAACAGAGAAATGAACAGTAGCTTCTGCAAAAATTCAATAGATAATAAAAATTACCCAAGTTGTAGTCCAATGTCTATTAGATATTTATGTTTTAGAATAATATTTAAAAATAAACTAAAGGCATATTTCACATTCCTTACTTGTAATCACCTACTTACCATAAAAGTAGAGAGAATTACATTTTAAATTTTGTATACCAATATGTTGCAAAATTTTTTCTGAATCCTTTATTAAAAATATTTGTTTAAATAAGTAAAAATATATGTTCAGTATATATACATTACACCTGCATACATGCACATTTACTGATTATGCGATGTCATAGATAAAACTTCTTTAACTTAAAGAAGCAAATACAAGAAAATCTCAAAAGTGTGCAAAGCATAAAATTATTTCTTTATCTGAAATGAGAAAGTGAGTTGATTCTGGCAACTACTTTTGAAACTATTCCTCTTGGCAAGTTATTTTATCTATTTGTTTTCTTTTTGACTGGAGATAAAAACACTAAATCATCATGCATAGTTTAGTTGCAATCTGCCACTTGTCACATGTCTTTACACATCTTTATTTGTTGTAACTCATCCATAGCTCTTTAAAAACTTGTATCTTCCCAAAAAATAATATTTTTACTTGGGGTTTAGTGTATTGGGTTTTTTTCCCCAAGATACTTCTACTATGTAATTCTGAACAGAAATACAGTATTAATGTTTCAGTTGGGAAAAAATGCAAACCGTGCAAACCAACAGAATAATTCTACTTTTTGAGACAAAAATGAGTATGTTAAAATTAAAATTATTCACTGGAAATATACTCAGTGAATAGCAGTCTAGCTTTCTTCCCTGAAGTAATTGGTTTTGACTGGGTAGGGTTATTTGTACTTGAAAATTTCATAGCAGGCAGAGTCTTTTAAAAACATTACTTACAGTTGTTTACGAAAGGAAAATTTGCAGCAACAGAAATACATTCAAAGTGATTTTTCTGAGAGTCACTATTTTAAGGAATTAAATCTGGATCTAGCATGAGTACATGAATTATTCTGTGACTCCTGCTATCCTTCCTTTCAGTATGCATTCCCATACCATTTTTCATTATGAGCACTGTATTTTCATGTAGTAGTCAATATAACTTGGAAACCTTGAAATTTAACCATACTTACATGTCTTGCATGTACCTAACTACCAAAACCATTGATGATTAATGCCATGCATCTCCCTCATTAACTGCTACCCTAGGATGTCTGACAGAAAAGTTGAAAGGAAGAATAGAGGCAATCACAAATTTCTCTTAATTCTTCCCCAAAGATCGAGAAGTCACCTTCTGGCTAATCACATAATTTTGAAATAGAAATCTGAGGTTGTGTTACTGAATGTGTTTTAAAAGACGTTTGCTGCAAAATGAGAGAAAGAAATAACCCTCTCCACCTCAGGATGGAAAATGAAAATAATGACCTTCAAAGAGAATAATGGAAGGAAGCAATAGTTTCCCCTTATGCATTCTTTCCTTCTTCTATGTGTCCTTCACACCAGACCAAATATTTCACCCAGCTACCTTATTCACCATCTGACTCTATCACTCCAGAATTAAACCCTTTCTTTTCACCCTTTTATCTCACATTTAATCTGCCTTATCCGTTAGAAATATTACCATGCTAGCAATCCTTTTTCAGAATGTAAAAAACTCTTCATGTTTATCCCATCAGAGATCACATTCAACCTGCTAAAAACCTGAATCTCTTCTGGCTTAGAGACAGAGAGAATTAGAATAAAAGATCCTTCTTTTTATGGCTCTATTTTTCTCCACATCCTTAAAACAATTATTTCCTCTTAGTCAACACTTTAAAAAATCCCTCTACAGAGCATGGACATGTGCGGTTGTGTAAGTGGTGTTCTATTACTACCATAGTCCATTAACATTTCACCTCTGAGAAAAGGGTTTTTTTCCACCTCAGAAACATTTTACAAGATACAGGTCATATACTCATAGGTACAACAAAAGGAATGAAAGGTAGAATGGACTTAATTGTCTTCAGTACCTTTGGAGAAGTTTCAGTGTTGTCATTGATCACTACCTCAAGGATCTGGTCACCTGCTGGTGGGACAGGAATGTTTCATGCTGAAAGTCTCCAACAGTTTAGTCTGTAGATTTAAATATCCGGCAGGAGAGGATCATCTCCTTGTAACCTGGTATTAACCCTGGAGTAGATTCAGCAGTGGGGTTCATGAGCACACCAACTCCACCACCACCAACTCCAACCAGATTTCCCTTACACTATACTAATTTGAGTTTTCTTTTGAGAACATTGTATAAGAACAAAGAAATTAAAATCCATGCATGACACTGGCTCAAGTAGCTGATTTGTTGGACAAAACTGAGCAGGCACGCCCATCCCTTCTTCTGTACGTGTTTGCTATGCTATTCCAATTGGATAACCATGCTGTACAAATGCAGACAAATCAGGTTCCCCACGTGGTAAAACATGGAGGGAGAAAGCTTCTGCAGGTAACGTGGTTCTGGTCAGTGGGAGACAGCTAAATCCAGTGCTGTCAAAGGCAAATTTTACATCACCCTCTATAGGAAACCATTTGTTTGGGGTGTTTGAGGATTACAATTTTCGAGTCTAGTATTTTGAATTACAATTTCATTGAGTTTGAATACTTCTGTGTCTCCATCTCAATCAAAGATGTCACGCTGTTCCACCCTCCTCAGTGTGTTGATATTGCCAACAGGAAAGCTTCATAATTCTGTTAACTGTCTGTAAAAATTTGAGGTTTGGAATATTAATTTGATTTGTAAAACTCATCCTTATTTCTCTGAGAGTAGGAGTTTACACCACAAACGAGCAGTGAAGATGAAAAATCACAGTGTCTGGTTAGAAACAAGTAGTTTGCAGTGTTGCAATAATGTTCCTTGCCAAACTCCATTCCGAACACCAGAGGGAGCTGAGCAAAGGTATAAATTCTGAAAACCCCTTCCTTGAGAAGCTGACTCTGCTGGCTGAATGGGCCCATGAGGCTAATACTACCATCCATATAGATTCAGACCAGAAAAAAAGAATTATTAAAAATATTGCCATAAGGAGACAATCAATTTCCTCATGTTTGAGGAGGAGTAAAAAAATAGCTTCACAATGTTTGCCCAAAAGTTTTCTTCCTTTCTATCTTCCTACTGAGAACATTATCAAACTATTTTTTTTACATAGCATCCATTTTTAATAATTAAAGCTTTCATACATCTACTTCTTGGGTGGTACTGGTAGTCTGTAGTAACTTAATGAAGTAACTTACTTCATACACTCTTATATTTTGCCCAGTCTTAATTACAGCTTTTATAATAAGTCATAAGTGTTTCCTTTTGCTTCTTCAACTTTTCAGTTCTGCTGTATGGGTATCTTCATAGGTTTAATACCATAATCTCATCTACCAAAAGACATCTTACCTCTTCTGCAGTAAATGGTATTTGGCTTTTTTGGTTTTGTTTGGTTAATTTGGTTTATCTTTCATTTTTTTATTTTCCCCACAGTTTTAAACATATACTGCAATATAAAAAACTGTATGATCAGTACTCAAATGTCTTGAACTAAAAATTTTTTATTTTAAAAAAGAACCCTGAACAAACTACCACATTGTCTTTAGTTTTGCTTTAATTCTTAAAGAAAAACAAAGGATCTGCAGATCTATCAAGCTTGCATATACACAGTCTGTAATTATGTCAGTGCTTGTCATTGGCATAAATGATGACATGGAGTACCTCTACCAGCAGATGAAAAACCTCAACCTTTTCCAGGCACTTCACTGCAAAAAATGTAGAGACTCCCACTGTATTCAGAACACATGTAGTCTGAGCCAGTAGTTGGGTATTAGCTTATAAATTGAAATTTAACATCCAATAGTTCAGTTTGGTTTGGTTTGGTTTTTTTAAAAATGTATTCAAAACTCTCTATTTTTTAATGTATTCTATTGGCCTGAGGGTTCTGTCATTGCTCATTGTGGTAACCTGCTGGATAGAGGACTTCCCATTTTTGGCTTCACTTGTGATTACTGTGCTGCAATAACTTTCCTTAAACATTTACCTTTTATTTTCTACTCTGACATTTATGTACATCACACCTCATTTGCTGCCCAGGAGTCCAATTAATTTTAAAAACTACATTTTCATCTGCATTTACCTGTTGCTGATCATTTCTGTGCAATAAGTTCAGGTCTGTATGAAACACTGCCTACTTGATTTTAAGCAAGATAAGCCTGCAGTTATAACTACTGATGTGTATGTTGTGTTTCTGAATGTGAAAATGGTCACCATCCATTTACATGTGCAATTATCCATTCCACATATACCATCTGCAGGTGAAGGTTTCAGAGGCCACAATGGTCATTTCACATGCAAATTAGATAATGACTACACTTGTACGTTTTACACGCAATTACTCAATTAAGACACCTAAAAATCAAGAGCTAAAATTGCTTTTTACAAAAAAGGCAGTGATAAAATTCATCAATTTGACAAAATTCTAATAAAGATGTAACAGTGTGAAATTTTGTGTCGTATTATCATTGTGTTTGATTGTGATGCCAAAGCTGTTGCTGGACAAGTGAAAATACAAAACCTTTTAGAAAATCTGTAGATGGATTAGGGCATTTGAAGAAATAGTAACTGATAAATGGAGGGCTTTGATGAAAAGTTTGGCTTCTGGAAAGAAGTTCCATCATGAAAAATGCAAAATGAGAATATAGGTTCAGTTTTAGGGGAGGGAGATGTAACCTACTGCCGAGTTGTAGAAGAGCAGATCTTAAGAGTGTTAAATCCATTGCAGGAGATGTTGATCAGCTAGTCTTGAACATGTGGCTGTCAGGCCACTGACATTTCACTGTTCAAGCTGCCTATATGTCAAGTTTAAGTCTCACACATATATCAATGACATTGATGCTAAAATCTGTGAGTGAGTGAAGTGAAATAAAGGTTTTTATCCTCACTCAGAAGAATTACTTAAATTTCTATTCAGAAAATAATGTCTTCATCAGGACCTGCAACAGCAGCGAGTGTGAAAAGAAAGGATTGATTAATAGAGATGCCCTTGTGTGCTTTGCTGAAGGAATGTGAGTTTCTCCTAGATGAACTCAGCAAAGAACTTAACTTCTTTCATTAAAATCCAAGTAAAATTTGGAATTTGTTTGGTTCTATTAATTTGAAACACACTAATCAAATTTGTACCCCATTTGTGAGCGAGTTCCCTTCTTACAGATAAGTCTCTTGTGAAACATTTCATATTGAGCATTTTTATTTCAATCAAATTGTAATGCACATTTCAACACCCTCTTTTCCATAATAATAGTCACTGACTTTCCAGAACTTCATGACTCTTCCAGGACAATATGGTGCATATTTCTGCTGACATCAAATTTATCCTTGTCAGAGTGTTTTAATTTTTTCTGTTTCAAAAGAAAAATTTAAATTTTTTCTGTAGTCATAGATAGTCTCTGAGCTACCCAGCAAGCTTCACTAACACACACATAACCTAAGCAGATGGGTCTCCTGAAAATTGAATTATGTTCCTAAGTTATTGAGTAGTAGTGCTTTTATAGAAGTCTAAGGTCACAAGAGAGACAAGGTTCTTAAGGACAAGCAGTATTTTCTATCAAAAGAATTAATGCAATGTTCTAAAAAAAGGATACATTTGAAGTTCAGAATGCTTAAATATAAGCATCTTTGAATGACTGGTTTTAAAAAAGAAAAAAATAGAAAACTGTAAAAATAATAACAATTATTGAGAAGAATTAAAAAAAAAAACCAACTAAAATCGTTTCTCTATTTATAGTCTGTCTTTGTATATTCTCCTCCCTTACATAGTACTCATTTTTGTGATATATTGGAACCAGTGTTCAGTTTGTCAAGAAATATGACTACAAAATAGAGGCATGGAACTAGATCAGTCCAGGTCACCAGGTCCAGTCATCATTTTGTCAGGTAAACCCTTTCTTAAATGTATTCTGCTTAAAACTGATTATGCTGCTTGTTTCCCATTTTCCAATCACAAAACTGTGGTTTAAAAACACACTGCCCCAAATCTTAGAAACTTGCTCCTAAATTCTGCCTCAAACTGATTGATTGGTCATTTGTCTTGTGACAGCACAGCTGAAAAAGCTTTTAGCTTTCCCAAGTTTTGTGGTTTTAGCTTTCCCAAGTTTTGTGGTTGACCTTCTTATGTACTTGTCCAGAGCAATCATATCTGGTAGGGTTTTGTTTACCTAAATAATCCCGATTTTCGTATTAGTCTTTTTGGAAGAAATAATTTCCCTGATTGTCTCACAGCATGTGTTGGCTGTACTTTAACATAACCTTTTTCAAACATGGGGACCATAACTCAGTATGCTACTGCTGCCTCTATTGGCATATTACCTATCTGCCCTGAATTGATGCATCTTTCAAATTTGGTTGTTTTTTTTTCTTGACCACATCACATCAATGACTCACAGTCATCTTGTGATTACTAATGTACTCAATATATTATACATTTGTCATGTGTTGTTTGTTCATTCTGTTCATTCTCCTGAGTCTTTTCCCAGAGGAGAAGCCTGTCCAGAGATGTGTCAGTCCTTGGTAGCACTTTTTTTTTTTTCACCCTTATCTCCATGGTATGTGTTGCTGCATATTTTTTAATTGCTCCCTTAACCTTTCCATTTGAATGAAGAGGTGAGGGCATTGGTGATGGCTGATAGTCCCTGAGCAGCCAAATCCAATGTTTCAGACCACCACACAGATTTTTGTCCTTCACATGGAGAAATTTTGTCCCTAGAGCAAAGTATTGAAGAAGCATACTTATTAACCATGGTCTTATCCCGATTTTCTGTGATGGCCATTTAGGTAATTTGGCAACCAAAGGACTTGTCACCAAAATCTTGAAAATTAGACAGAGATCTAGTGTAGGAGAATGGATTGTAAGAGAATAGAGATAGTGCCGCAGGCAATCTTGTCCCTGATGAGTTGCAGCTCTACTAATTACCAAAAAATGGAAATAGCCTTGCCCTTCATAGGTTACAGCTATGTCCAGTAAGGATGTGTGTTATAAAAGAGTGGGTTGGCAAGCTATGAGGAAGGAAAAGGGAAAGAGTGCTGTATGGAGCTGCCTATGATAAGCTCACAGAGAGAAGGTGTGAAAGCTTTATTATAGGATAATAAGGGGCTGGCACTTGCCACCATCTTTGGTGTCAGTCATTTCAGCCCACTGTCAATCAGGGGAAAGGTATGAGAGTTTTTAGATAAAAAGGGACTGATGCTTGTGTCAGTTGTCCACTGTGAACTGGTGTCCCATGTGAGAAATGAGCACAGACAATCTAGCACGGAATACTGTTACAGCCCATGGGACAGGTATGAGCTGCTCAAAAAAGCCTCTCATAGTACAGAAAATAATCTGCAGTATTTCATGCCATCCATGAAAACATCATACCTTGTACCCCAATACAGCTATACTGCCTTGATACTGTCAGGGGGAGAGGAGTGCATAACAAACTACAGTTAAATAATTCTGAAACATTCTGAGATTGTCTGCAGTCTCTTCAGTGAGAGCTGATATAGTTGGTTGTACTTAGAGAGGCAGATCATTGATTTTAGCAAGAGTGAGGAATACAGAAAGAGGACCCTGTTATCTACAGAGAAGAATGGCGGGCAGAAGAGCCAAATGCTCTGAGCTCCTGGAAATTTAACTGAAAAGAAAAAAAAATTAGTTTAATGTTTTTAAATCTAAACCTCTCTTTTCAAGGAGCATAAAAACATGTAAGATTTTCAGATTATTATCAGTTCTGGGAACATGAACTTAGATATTGGGAATGAGAATATCTATGCATAGAATTCTTCATATATTTTTATCCAATGATTTTTAATTTATTTCTTGGCAGACAGAAGGGATTCACTCAGAACCTCAAAACAAATTAAAATATGCAAAAGAGTAAAAAAATACAATGATATGCAAACCTGAGCTGAGATTATTTTAAAAATAATGAGTGAGGGGAAAAAAAGAGCACTCTAAAACGCCTTGATGGGTTTATTTTAAATATTGGGTGAATTATGCAGCCTGTTTTCTTGTTTTGTTAATGAAGCGTCAGGACCTAAAATATATTTAGTGTTTCATGAATATGCAACGAATTGCTAAATATTTGCTAAGAGGTTTGGAAGTGTGAACTTTCCTGAAAACTTACCAACCTGAACACTTAAAAATACTTTGGATCAGCAAGAAGTCAAACACAGAGCAGATCCAGCTGCTCTCTTTCCTTGAGGAAATTTCTAGTGGCTTTTGGTTTTTGGTCAGGGAATGCAGAAGAGCAGCCACTATGGATGAAATCTTGACCTCATTCAAATAATGTCTTGATCAAATAACAGATGGAGCTGTTCAAAGGTTCCCCATGTAGGTTGATAGGACAGAATTGGAGTAATTATTATGAGACACAGTTGCTTGTTTTGCAGCTGTCACCCAAAAGAGGGCCTTTAGTGTGCTTGGAGAGTTTGAAAACATTTTTCATCTCTGTTAAACACAAATTTATTTATAAAAGGCCATTCATAAGTAGAACTAGACTAACTATAAAACATAAAATGGGAGCAGTTTTTCCAGAAAATAGAAAAAAATCAGCTTCAAGCTCTCCTTTACTAGGAATTATGATTGTAGAATCAAAAAATGGCTTGAGTTGGACGAGACCTAGAAGATCACCTAGTGACTGGTAATATGATGGTTGTCTCTCACAATTAAGGGAGGAATATTATGTGTATGTTAAGAAAACTTCTCAAGATATATAGTTAGATTATGTTCTCCCCATAGTTCTTTCCCTTCCCCCATTGTTGTCAATGGTCAAAGCATTTGGGGGGAGCAGATTTAATAAATCTGTGACATTTTGAAAGTGAACATCATTTCTCACACGTAATTCCAACTCTGCTGTCATGGGCAGGGAGCCCTAGAACGAGTGGCCCAGAGCTCCATACAGCCTGATCTTAAACATTTCCAGGGATGGGGCATCCACAACTTCACTCCGTGCCCATACCTCACCACAGTAACAGAAATTATTCTTACTATCTAATTTAAATTTACTGTCCTTCTGTTTAAAGTAATTACAACCTTGTCCTGTCACTGATTTTACTTGCAAAAAGTCCCTCTCCAGCTTCATTATAGGGTGAGGTTGTACAACTTTAATTCCAATAGTCTGTCTACAACTGAAAGATGCTGTAGCCTTTGGATCTTTAGGTTTTCAAAAAAAAGCCAACACAGGAAGATGCTTTTTGCTCCATCTGTGGTTCAGCACGATGCACTGACTCCTCTGTTACTGTTGGCATGCCTTTTATAGCTGCAGTCACCTTGGAGGTCTGGGCTTTGTGGTTTCCTGAACCCTAAACCTAAGACTAACACTAATCCTAGGCAGAGCCAGAAAAGCAGCCTTGGACTGAGATTGGTCCCAAGGTGTGGAGGGAGCCACGTTGTAGCAGTCCTATCTCTGCCATGGCATGCCTTTTGTAGCTGCAGGGTCCCTGGGGATCTGGGCTTTGAGGTTTTCTGAACCATAACCCAAGGTGTAATCCTAACCATATGAGGAGCAGTAACAGCATCACTGTGCTGAGACAGGTGCCAAGCAGAAAGATGAGGAGGGAGGCAGTCCTGTGTTCCACACGGCATTCCTTTGGTAACTGCAGAATCACAAGAGTTTGGGACTTTGTGGTTTTCTGAACCCTAAGCCAAGGCATGCCCCTATAAGCCTAGGCAGAGCCCTAACCCTAGGCAGAGCAGTAACAGCATCCTTGGGCTGAAGAAGGTGCCAAGCAGAAAGATGAGTGAGCCATGCTGTGGCAGTCCTGTGTTTACCTTGGCATAACTGTTATAGCTGCAGAGTCACTGGAGCTCTGGCTTCTGTGGTTTTCTGAACCCTACATCTAGGTGTAACCCTAACCCTAGGCGGAGCAGTAACAGGATCCTTGGGCTGAGGCAATTATTAAGTAAAAAAGTGTAAAGGGAGCCATGTCCTGGCAGTCCTGTGCTCCCCCTGGCATTCCTTTAGTACCTTCAGAGTCCCTGGAGCTCTGGGCTTTGTGGTTTTCTGAACCCTAACCCAAGTCAAAACCCTAACCCTATGCATACCCCTAGGAAAGAAAAAACATTAATCCTTGGACTGAAGAAGGTGACAAGCAGAAAGATGTGGAGGAAGTGATATGGCAGTCTTGGGTTCACCTTCACATGCCTTTTGTAGCTGCAGAGGCCATAGAGCTTGATGCTTTATAGTTTTCTGAGCCCTAACCATAGGTAGAACCTTAAACTAGGGTTCAGAAAACCACAAACCCCAGAGCTCCAGGGATTTTGCTGCTACAAAAGGCTGGAACACAGGTCAGCCAGGACATGGTTCCCTCCACACTTTTCTGCCTGACACTTGCTTCAACCCACAGATGGTATTACTGCTCCGTCTAGTGTTAGGGGTATGCCTAGATTTAGGATTCAGAAAACCACAAAGCCCACAGCTCCAGGCACACTTGGCATGCAAAAGGCATGCCAATGGGAGCAAAAGATTGCCACAACATGGCTCCTTCCATACTTTCCTGCTTGGCATCAGCCTCAGCCCAAGACTCCTTTTACTGCTCTGCTTAGGGTTAGGGTTATGCCTACGGTTAGGGTTCAGAAAACCACAAAGCCCAGAGCTGCAAGTGCACTGCAGCTAAAAAAGATATGCCAAGGGGAACAAAAGACTGCCACAACCTAGCTCCTTCCATACATTTCTGCTTGGCATCAACTTCAACCCAAAGATCCTTTTACTGCTCCGCCTAGAGTTTGGGTTCAGGGAACCACAATGCCCAGAGCTCCAAGCACACTCCAGCTACAAAATGAATGCCAAGAGGAACCAAATACTTCCACAACTCCTTCCATACCTTTCTGCTTGGCACCAGCCTCAGGCCAAGGCTGTTCTTTACCTCCACATAGGTTTAGAGTTATGCCTAGGGTTAGGGTTCAGAAAACCACAAAACCAAGAGCTCCAAGTACACTGCAGCTACAAAAGGTATTCTAAGGGGAACAAAAGACTTCCACAACATTTCTCCTCCCATATCTTTCTGCTTGGCATCAACTTCAGCCCTAGCCTCCGCCTATGGTTAGGGTTTCACCTAGGGTTATGGTTCAGAAAACCACAAAGCCCTGAGCTCCAAGCAGACTGCAGATACAAAAGGCAAGCCAAGTGTTACAGATGACTGTCACAACATGGCTCCTTCCATACCTTTCTACTTGGCACCAGACTCAGCAGCACAAGGCTTCACTTATGCTCCACCTAGGGTTTGGGTTATGCCTAGAGTTTGGGTTCTGACAACTACAAAGCCCAGGGCTCCAAGTACACTGTTGCGGCATGTTTTTTGCTTACTATATTTGATTTAATTACTTTTTCTGTTGCAAAGTTGTTATGTTATGTTAATAGTTTAGTCCCAGGTGTGCCCTCCTATCCCAGTTGTCAATCCACCCTGATATCTATCCCTTTTTCCTGAATGTCCACTGTTCCTCCTCCCACTACCTGTCAATCTCCTTTCATACAGACCAGAGAGTTCCCCGTCCATCCCGTGTTATTCAGTCCCTCAATGGTTTATGTAACATATTCTCTCCCACTGTGATCCTTTATTGGTTTATACTTTGTAAACCCCTCCTTGTTCTCCTCCCCTGAGTTTCCCTCATAGGTTCGTTCATATCATCCCCCATAGATCAGTGGCTGTAATCTGATATCCGGGGTCTCTTGTGGGAAAGATTTCAAGAGAATAAACATTTTTGGAAATCCCATGAGAGGGCTGTCTCTCATCCTTGCTCCTTTCCTCAGGATTTGGGTGTTTGTAGAGCATGGCTCTAAGCCAGCACTTGGGTCCAGAGCTCAGCTCAAGGCTGGCCCACTCCTGACTTGAGTGCCAGAGACTATTCTCTGCTGTGCTTGATAGAAGTTCTGGCCCCCCTTTTGCTCCGGCATGCCTAGGAGAACAAAAGACTGCCACAACATGGCTCCTACCATACTTTTCTGCTTGGCACCAGGCTCAGCCCAAGACTCCTTTTATTGCTTCACCTAGGGTTAGGGCTCGGAAAACCACAAAGCTCAGACCTCCAGGCACACTTCAGATACAAAATGCATGCCAAGAGGAGCAAAAAACTGCAGCGACATGGCTCCTCCCACAGCTTTCTGCTCTACACCTGCCTCAGCCCAAGGCTCCTTTTTGGTATGCCTGCAGTTATGGTTCTGCCTAGGGTTAGGGTTCAGAAAACCACGAAGCTAAGAACTTCAGGGACTGTGCACCTACAAAAAGCATGGCAAGTGGAATACAGGACAGCTACAATATTACTTCTTCCATACCATTCTGCTTTTCACCTTCCTCAGCCCAAGGATGCTGTTACTGCTCTGCCTAGGATTAGCGTTAGGCTCAAGATTAGGGTTCAGAAAATGACAAAGCCTCAAGCTCTATGGGCTCTGCAGCTAGAAAAGCCATGCCATGGGGAACACAGGACTCCCTCCATGCCTTTATACTTGGCCCTTGCCTCAGTCCAAGGGTGCTGTTACTGCTCTGCCTAGGGTTGCCAGTCTGCCTAGGGTTAGGGTTCAGAAAACCACAAGGTTCAGAACTCCAGGGACTGTGCACTTACAAAAGGCATGCCAAAGTGAACACAGAACTGCCACAATCTCACCACCTCCACACCTTTCTGCTTGGCACCTTCTTCAGATCATGGATGCTGTTACTGCTCCACATAGGGTAAGGTATACACCTTGGGTTAGGGTTACACCTAGGGTTAGGGTTCCACCTAGGGTTAGGGTTCAGAAAACCACAAAGCCTCAACCTCTATGGACTGTGCAGCTAAAAAAGTTATGCCAAGGGGAACACAGGGCTGCCACAACATGGCTCCATCCATACTTTTCTCCTTGGCACCTGCCTCAGCCTAAGAATGCTGTTACTGCTCTACCCAGAGTTAGTGTTCTGCCTAGGGATAGGGTTACATCTAGACTTAGGGTCACATATGGAGATCTGGACTTTGTGGTTTTCTGAACCCTAACCCTAGGCAGAACCCTAACGCTAGGTAGAGCAGTAACAGCATCCTTGGGTTTTGACATTTTACAAGCAGAAAGTTGTGGAGGAAGCCTAGCTCTGTCAGTCCTGTGGTCCCCTTGGCATGCATCTTGTAGCTGCAGAGTCCCTGAGCCTCTGGACTTTGTGGTTTTTTGAACCCTAGCCCTAGGCATAACCCTAACCCTAGGTGGAACAGTAACAACATCCTTGGACAGCATCCTTGCTGGTACCAAGGAGAAATGTATGGAGGGAGCCATGTTTTGGAAGTCCTCTATTCTGCTTGACATGTCTTTTTTAACTGCCCTTTTCTTGGACCTCTGGGCTTTGTGGTTTTCTAAATCCTAACTCTAGGCATAACCCTAACCCTGGGTGGTGGAGCAGTAACAGCAGCCTTTGGCTGAGGCTGGTGCCAAGCAGAATGGTGTGGAGGGAGCCATGTTGTGCCAGTCCTGTGTTCCCCTTGGAATGCCTTTTGCAGCTGCAAAACCCCTGGAGCTCTCGGGTTTGTGGTTTCCTGAACCTTATCCCTAGGTATAACTCTAACCCTAGACAGAGCCAGGGTTACCAGCAGCACCTCTTTTTTGCAATAGCATTTTACAAAATGTTTTTTAAATTTTAAAATTCCTAATATATGTCTAAAATATTCTCACGTATGATGCATAAGCTCTGTTGTGATTTCAACTCTCCAAGTACAACAAGCCACCATAATTTCCTCAGGTTAAGTAAGGTTTACTTGCATCTCTCAGGGCCAGTGGTTGATGGAGAGTATCAAAGGATTTCCTTGAAAAACAGCATTTTAATATATGCAGATTTCCCCAAATAATAGGATTAAATACAGTCACTTTTACACAGGAATACTCCCTTCTTTCTTTCAGCTTTGTCATAGATCTTTCCATGTTACAGAAGCTCATTAATCAGAAAAAAAACCCAACAATCTCTATGAACTTAACCATTCCCCCTTGAATAGCTGAGTTCAGATTTCATCAACAGTAAAACGAATGGTTTCCGCCTAGAAACAGTGATGCACTAAAATAATCAGTAGAGCATCAGGGTGGTATGATGATGGCATGCTTGTAAGATTTGGTTTGTACCAATCACACCTGAGATTTAATTGCATCAGTTTAAAGATATGAGGAATCTCTCACTAAGGATGAAAAATGTGGCAATCACTAGCTGACAGCAGATCCAGACCAGATGTCTGCTGTCATAGCACTGCAGCACTCACTGAGGCATGGATTCAGCTGGAAAATCTTCCATTTGTTGTTCTAGTTCACTGTTTCTGATTATGCACTCCCTTAAAGCATGCTTTGGGGTAAAGCAGGTATTACAAGCAATGCAGCTAGACTGTGCTGTCCTTGAGCTGTTCTGATCTGTGTCTTTAGTGTTGCTGCCAGGGTCGTGCGATCCAGTCTCTGAGGCAGCTTTGGTTTGTGATCAGCTGCCCAATGCACTGCGCTCCTCTGTGCCAGACTGGCAGAGCTCCCACCTGGGATGAGGTGCAGTGCCTTGGACTAGTAATTTTGGAAACTCCTTCTACACCAAAGTCAGGTGTGGCTTCAGACTCGGAACAGTATGATGAATTGCTACAGGGTCTTTTTTCCAGGTGTCTCCTGGTGCCTTTCATCAACTTTCCTCTTGTCCTTTGACAACAGAGGCTGTGTGTTTCACTATAAGGTAAAGTAGCACTTCCATAGGGCACCATCTACACAAAAAATTATTCCTCCTTGTGGTATATATTACAGTAGTCAATTACATTGTAGCATTCAGGGACCATTAGGGAAGATGTATGTCCCTCTTATATCTAATTCAATGCTTTGATTTCCTAAAGGTGCCAAAACCCTGCTTCACACAGGGAAATTAAAAGAACTATGACCTGCAGGGGAAAAAAAATATGAAAAGAATAGATAAAATAAATTTAAAGGAAACAGAAAACCACAAGTTTCTGTGGTTTAAACTTCACAAGTTTAAACATGAAAAGGAAACTGTACATTAGGTTTTTACACACAGTTTAAGCAGGGAAAATATACATAATGGATTGTTTTCTTTCATTTGAGGCATCTTCTAAGAATGACATATCAAACAAAGTAAGAAAAATACATGCAAACATGGCTAAAAATTAAAGTGCTTGACGGAGTGGATCAGTGAGGAACAATAATACAGAATAATGGGCAAATATTGCTCTTGGGTCTGAAGATGATATAGGGCAGTGTGCCAAGCATAAAGAATGCACATTAAAAATGTGTAGATTAGTAAGATTTCTGTCCAATAATTATCTGACAAGAGCAGCACAGGCCTCAGTGAAATACTTATAGCTATTTAATATTATCAATCAGCAAAACCAATAAAAATTTCTACTTCCCAGCAGGTGGCACTGAAGCTAATGAGTTGTAATTCACCTCAGCATCTTTCTCCAATATTCATAAAAATCGGTAGATTTTCATACTGGAAGGTTTCCTCATTCTCTTTGTAGAAAGTCCCTACTGGAGACCTTAAGGAGTCAGAGAACAAAATAGGGGCCAACAGAAAAATTTCAAGTATCACAAAATGCTGCCATTAAAAACTGTCTGGATAAAAAGAGGGAGTCTTTTTCACTCATAAATACTGGGGAAGAAAATTTTACAATGCTACTCAAACTTGGTTGTATCATCTTTGCTTCTGAAGTCATAGATCATGTTTTGCTGCCTAAACTGCTAGTTAGTCCCTTCTATCTAGTTTTCTTGAAAATCTTTGCAATTCAGACTAATATCCTCCCTTTATATCTTAAAAATTATAGGCAAAATACTAACATGACAGCTGAAAAAGCCCTGTGAATGTAGTTAGTGTGAGATACATGGAATCTCAGTGTGATAGATGGATGCTCTGCAGACTTACCAACTATCCTGATTTGTATGCAGCAATTCTGTCCTCATTCTCAGACTCCCACATTATGCCAGGGATTATGATTGTTCTGAGACTCCTAGGAGAGGCATGCAGAAAAATATCTAAAAGTGCTGCAGTGAGGCAAAGTTGTAAAGGAACAGCTGGAGGGACCAGACATTAGCAACAAAACAGGGAAAAGACAATCCCATAGCCCTTAGAGAGATAATTGAATGACTTCACCTGTCTCTAGCATTCCTGATATACTGCCATTCATTTTTCCTTGTCTATGATTATGTCGCTGCAAATAATAACCCTGTCTTTAATAACATAGAAAAGATATGTGCTATGACTATTTCAAAGTTTTATAAATCATTCTACCTTCATAATTTGTCTACTGCATCCTAGAAAGTCTACTAAAGAGTGAAAAAATCCTGTTAGCTGGCATGAGCAGTCGTAAAGAAATTTTTTTTCCTTTTTTGATTGTTTAAATTTTAAAGTACTTGTTTTAAAAAGTTATCTGTATGGCTGTCTCATTATATGAAAATATTTAAATTTTAAAATCAATTTACAAATTACTTTTCTGTACTCTATGCATTAGTTTATTAATAATGGATTTCCATGTGTTGCTACCTTATTGCTTTTTAATGGAAGAAATTTAGCAGGTTGCTCTCCTAATTGTGACTTTATTCTGTTCCAGTTTTGACAATACTCTCCTAAGATGAACTTAAACACAATTAGCTCTCTTCAATGTCATTTCCCCTGAAAATGTATATCTAACTGGTACAGTGGGACTGCTGCTTGTGCATTCACACAAGAGGCTGAAAGCAGTCCAGCAGAGAAATTGTGAATCTGGGAGGCTATGTTTATTAAAAGTGAATGCAGTAGTGTAGCCAAGCATACTTGCAAAGAATAATATTTCAGGCACAAAATAGGTCAGTGAAAAACATATTTTTTCAAGGTACTTTGATAGAGAAACAAAAATCTCAAAAGAGCACAGAATTAGTTTAATTAACAGAGAAATCTAAAATTCATATCTTTGGAAAAGTTAGCTAAGTCTAACTTCAAGGAGAATACAGTTGCACAGATATACACATATTCTGACCAAAATTGTTGCTAAACATATTAAAATTGTAAATCAGTTTCTCAAAAGCCAAGAAGTGATGGAAATAAGATTTCTTGTGGAAACCTGTGTATATATTAATCAAATTGTTTTCCTGGAGGAACCTAGCTCATGAGCCTCCTATCCTCTTCTCAGGCTCGAGGAGAGATTCAGACATACAGCACAGTGCAGTCTAATGCTTAAAAGGAAAGATTAGGCCATCCCTGCAGAAAGTGGTTCTCTTCTGCATGGGTCACTGTCCCGGGTTTTGAGACAGGTATCTGTCAAGGAGGCAGAAAAAAATGTAAACCTCTACCCTTTCTCTCAGAATTATTATATTTCGAAAACACGGAGTTCTCAGGCAGAGATATGGGAATAGGAATAACAGTTCTTTACTTATATATATATATATTTAGGTAAACCAACAATACCAACAGTATTAACAACGGAACAGAACAGGGACCCCGTCTCGGCCGAGACGGGAAAAAACGTGGAGAAGAGGCAGTGCCTCACAAACCCCTCAGCTGGCACTCAGTCCCGGAGCTCCTGCAGGCTCTGAGGNGAGAGGAAGAAACAGAATCTGAAGGAACAGCCGCTCCGTCTGGATGATGGCAAAAACCTCCTCTCCCAGCAGAAACAGCTCTGAGAGTGTCTGTGCTGCTCTCCCAGAAGGACCCAGAAAAAAAAAACAAAAAACCTGCTCCCCTCTCCACTGCCCCAGGGGGCCCAGCCGATTCTTTTGTCTTTTAAAGTACCGATGATGTACCAACCATCAAGGCTTTTCTCTCAGCTAAATGGGAAAAATTCCACTGTCTAAGGAACGAAAAAAAAGGACACGTAACCCCCAACAGTCACCATGCAGAGAGGGACAGAACCATGTAGCTGACAGCTTTGGCAGCACTGTGTTATATGGCAAGGGAATGTCTAGCAGTGTGATCAAAGAGCTGCTCAGCTTCTGGAGAGTAGTTTTGAACTATTCACAACTCATCTTCTCTTTAGCTTATCTTTGTTCCCCTCTCATGTTTCTTCCATCTCTCCCTTTCCTCCTCCTTTTCTAATTTTCTCATTTCACTTTTTATTAATCTATCCTATTCCTTCCTAACTTCTCTGTGTCCAGTCAGTCAAACCTCTTTTCTAGAAGTTTTCCTCATTAGGCAGAACTGATTGTAAACATGGGAGCTCAGTTGCAGAGCCTAGAGCCACAACACCCCTAAAAAGGCAGGAGCAGCAACAGACACAGGAATATTCTTGTAATCAGGAATATCTTCCTAAACATCTGAATCCCAAGGATGAAGCATGCCTGGACATTTGGAGAGGCAGGGACAGGGCTATAGCTCAGGAGGCAACTAAAATGTAGAAACAACGTCTTCAGAGGACAGAAAAAATGAGTTTTAGCAAGTCATATATAATCAAGTTAATAATACTTCAAAAGCTTTATATTTTATTCAAATTTGGAGAAGTTTTCATAAAATCAGGGGGAAAAAAATCATATTCTTTTTACCTCGGAAATCAACCAGACAAGTTCTTGCTCCATGGAACAGAGACCTAATGAGATACCTTTAAGACTTTTAAAATGTGTAAAGTAATACTAGTCTTCTCCTCTGAAAATTTCTAGATTATTTCAGCTGAAAATCTCCAAAAAAAAGAAACATACAAACCGGCCCACATATAACATGAACACAAATATTTAAAAACTTTGATGTTATTTTCAGCAACTAGGAGGAGTCATAGGCTAGAAATTACTGGGAAACTTTTATCATTAACAGATGTATTACCTTTTCAGTAGTGTTGAAGAGGGAAATGACCCATTACTAAAACATGCAAAAATTACAAAAACTCTATCTGTAATATCTGCCTGTCCTGCAGCTCCTGCAGGAAATTGTCTAACCTGCATCTGTACAAGTAGCAAATACCATTTTTTGTTAGCTAAGCTATTTTGAAATGTTGATCGATAAAGACCTTTCTGCTGTTGATGGTAAATTGGCTATCATTCTGATGATTCTCAGGCTCTAAAAAAAAGTTTGCAATAGGGCTTTGTATGTTCCAAATTACAAAAAATTACAAATAATAAAATATCAATGTATCATTAAATTGTGTGCAGCATTTGTCAACAATACTTCGTTCTTTAGTAAGTATCAGAAGGATGATACATTTTTTTTCTGCAGATTTTCTTAATAACAATAAAGCTATTAATGTAACTCATCACAAGAAAAATATGCTTTCTTTCAACCAAACCACTGGAAGAGCCCAGCAGAGGTTGGTAACACATACTTTATGGGTTTGATTGCCTGTGGTTTCATAGCTCTGATCAATAAACTAATTGAGCTGTGTCAAATTGGTCTTCTGGGCTTTTACTCCTATTAGAAGTAATTCATACTCAGTTTTGGAATAAACACATAGAGGATACAGGCACAGTGATGACTCCTGTGTGAACAGCCTAGATGTATTGTACATCTTCTCTCTGGTTTTCCCCCATAGCTCATTCTGTTAGGGTAAATACAGTTTCCACGACCCTGAAGTTTCTTGATTTTAGTAAAACTCTCTTTTTAACCCCACAACAGCTTTAAACATGCTGTCCTGCTCTACTGGTGTTCATCACTTACTTTTCTGATCTGAGTCCTTCCCTGCCTTTCTGAGGTAGTGCCACATTTTTAACTTTCATTTATCAGGCCTTGCAATACCTTTGTCCTGTGTTGTTTTCACTGTAGGTTATTTTTGCTATACTATGCATCCAAAAGTGAGTATCAATAATATTTGCATTTTGATCAAAAGCTCGAGGGGAAATTTATTTACTTATTTATGTATTTTTCTGGTGACTTTCAATTGCATTGAGATATCTCCGAACTGTATTTTGAAGATTTTACTGGAGTCTCTGCTCCAAGACTAATGGGACCTTTCAGCTTCACTTTTGACTTAATAACATCTCCAGAGATTTATTTCAAGACAAATTCCAGCAGACATACACAGATTGTCAACTTCCAGAAGCATTAAAAGTAAATGCAACAATGTCAGGGAAGGAATTCCTATGTACAGTGCTGTACCTACAGTCAGTCCAACATCTGTCTGGTCTAACAGGTCCTTTTTTATCCCACCTACAGATCCTTCTAATATTGCCACCTATAAAAGCCCAGGGAAATTTCTCTGGAGATTCGCAGTCCTGAGCATAGCAGTGAGGAGCTTCCTTGGGAACCATGTTTGCCAGAGGGGACAGGATCTGAGTTTGTACTTCCCCTTCCTCTGGTCTTCTGCTGTTTTGCATGAGATGTACACAGAGAAATTTTCATGCCAAAGTACCTTGTGCAGTAGTGCAACAAAGAGGTATGGGCAGATCCTCCTTAAGTAATCAAAACATCGAGATGAAACTAAACTTTAGTTTCAAAATGTACCACTAGGAAAATGTTTTGTCCATCTGATCAGCTAAGGCTTGAAAATGTTAATTCTAATAACACTAAACTTTTTATGCTGTCATATTTAAATGATATGTATGTTCCACTGCTGCAAGTTGTGCAAACCTTTGAGTATAATATCATGGCTCTTTCTTAGAGATACAGGTATAAAGGAAAGAAATTTTATTTGTGTTTGCAAAGTTCCCCAGGATTTGGTGGTTAAAAAAGTATGAAATGTTATGGCTTTCCTGGCAGCAAGAACAGTTCTTCAAATTTTTTCCTTTGGGTTTTGGGTTTTGTGAGTTTTAATGAGAAGGGAAACCCATCTTTTGCACTTTGCACACTTAAGATATGAACTTTCTAGAAATTCCTTTTAAAGTCAGAGTTAGGAAGTAAAACTACTTTCATGACTACTTTTTTGTTTCTCAGCTGCACTATTTTGGAGAGATAAATGTGACATTTAGCAAATTCACCCTGACAGTTTTACTGTTCTGCCCACATTCAGTTATTCCTTCATTAAAGAGTTAACTGGAGCTTTTTCCCATCAATACTACAACATTTCCCATCAACAAATAATAACCTTTAATCTGCTTTTAGAAGTGATTTAAATCTACACTAACTGAAACACTTACAACCAAGAAATGTTGTGATGGGAAGAACCCTGAATTATGCTCTGGCAGATGCACATTTACCATGAACAGAAGACGTGGAGAAAATAAATCAGCTGTCATTCCTTTTCTGGAAACATTGCATAATTCTTTCAAAGAACAGATATGTTGTCCTGCAATTGACCCAATTGATGGGAAAGAGTTCATAAGACATTTAACACAAAAAAACCTATCTTACAACTTGACCATATAACGCATGTAAGCAGAAGCAAAGAGAATATGAAAACAATCTCCTGGAGAAAAATTTTAAACTTAGAATAAGCTAAACTTCGTGGGTGCCACTCACCCACATTACTCTGCATAGGATATGGTCTTGCACACTGGCTGGCTGTGCTACACTTATTGGTGCATCAGCATCTTAGTAAGTATTAGCCAATACTTACCAGACTTTTCTCTTTGAGAAGCCAGCTGCAGCTGATTACCATGATGGAAGACCAGCATCTAAAGTCAAAGTAGCATGTAATTGCCAAAGAGGGCATAAGATTTAGGAGTATATTAGCATGACAAAGAGACCCCATGCATTTTTTCTGTATGAGCTCAGAGGGCCTAT
Organism: Anthoscopus minutus; assembly: GCA_013399455.1. Taxonomy (NCBI): domain Eukaryota; kingdom Metazoa; phylum Chordata; class Aves; order Passeriformes; family Paridae; genus Anthoscopus; species Anthoscopus minutus. The sequence goes on from VWYI01041660.1 coordinate 38,667, forward strand.
CTATTCCTCTAGTATGGTCTAGCATGTTTTTCCCCTGGGCTGGGAGAACTAGGATGCTTGATGGGGATAGCTAAGATTCAGTTGCAAATGTTTTGTTATCTATTAAACACTCAGGTCAACTGATAACTAATGCATCAAAGAATTTTAAAGTAGTAATATTTATATAGAATAATTCTTGGAAGAATAAAGTAAGCTTATGTGGTAAAAAATCCATTGTTACATATTTTGTATCTAAAAAATCATGTTTTGTTTTGCCAAAGAACCTGGTATTGCAACATTAATTTATGTGGCAATGTCTCCCATAAGTTTAGGATTAGGACCAGTCTCCACTCTCCAGCTCAATAAATCTATAATGAAAACCAGTGTAATGCCCAAAGTATTAGTAAAGCCATACTTCTATACCTTCTACATGCCTTCATTCTTTATTAATGCACAAAAACTTTTCCCATACAAATTGGTAAAAGACCAATAAGGAATAAATCATTCAAGTAACCTTTTAGCAGAGCTGTATGTTAGTGATAATCATCAATATCTGACATTCCCTCAGGAAGAAAGTCAGTATTTAAAATTATTTGTTTTGGGAAATGTTTGGGCTACAGGCATTTTTGTTGCTTCAAAACGACAGCAGGGAGTCTGAAACATACTGTTAACACCCTCTTGAGTAGATGTGACTACATTTTCAACCTATTGAAATTCCTGCTGTGTTGCTTTGTATTTAATCACAGTCTTTATTGCCATTTATTCATTGTAACTGTACTTCATTCATTTATTCACTTAAATGTTTATACAAAATTGAATATCTAAAACTGTGGCAACATCTTTTATGAGCAACAAATAAAAATTAATCCTGCTTGCATTGCATGTGCACATCTATTCAACAGATGCCCTGTTATTGTTTGATAGATGCCTGTGCCAGAAAAAAAGCTAGAAGTGTATTCTGTTTAGTTTAGGAATAATTGGTTCTTAAAAGATTTTTGGTTTTGTATTTATCAGATACACAAATGTATGTTTATGCATACACTCATTTTATAGTTAGACTGTCATTGGTACTTTCTACAGTAAGAATTCTGATTATTTTTCACAGTCAGAATTCTGATTAAAAGGAAGTATGACAAATCAGTCTTCACTGCTGAAAGTCACTCTATTTTCATTCTTCATAGATAAAGACTGGGGCCAATACAGGCTGACTGAGAATATGGTCAGTGTTTCCCATAATTGCATTAAAAAAAAAGTCCTTGATATTAAATGACTTTTGTTTTCTTTGTAATATTTTTTTTCCATTTTTTGCCAGGAAATAAACCCAGAAAGATTTCCAAACTTTGACCACCACCATGCAACTAAACCATAGCACCACCATAGCACTAAGTGCCGCATCCATTTATTTCTTGAACATCTGCAAGGATAGTAACTCTGTGCTGCCCATTCCAATGCTTAACCACCCTTTCAGGGAAAAAATTTTTCTTGACGTCCAGCCTGAATCTCCCCTGGTACAATTTAAAGCCATTTCCTCTTGTCCTGTTGTTTCTTGTCTTTGAGAAGAGGTTGACCCCCATAAGCAGTCAGAAATATATTTGTTCTCTGATGAGGAAGATTTGGTCCACTACTAGCAGGACTAAATATTCCCAAAAGGCATGTCTCACAGCGGAAAGCCTTTTTTTCTGCAAGACAATGTCTCAAACTGGGCATTGTAAAGAGAGTACATGTTACATCTTCAATAGTGAGACCCATGAATAATTTCTCTGCATGTAACTCCAAAGCTTTTTCTCTAACTTCTTTCATATGGAAGGATGTGCCTGGGAATTGTTTCTAGCACAATTACTTCCTTTTTCTACCTGCAGCACTCTAGGCCCTCATCAGAACTGAGCTGCTATAGGTACAGTGTTTATCTTACATTTTAAATGCTGATCCTAAAAGAGAATTTCTGGGGGAATTCTGGGGGAATCAAGAACAGGAGTTTTGGTCAAACAGCTGCTTCTTCAGGCACTTAATTTTGAAATTGCCTCATGATAATCCCATAAAGACCCTCCTTTTTGTCAACCATACCCCTGTGGCACTTAATTACTTGATTATTTGCCACAATGAACAGCTCTGTGTCTCTTTTGTGCCTAAAACACAGTGTGACTCACAAGTATCTTTACTTAGCTGTGGCATTCTGCTCTAGAGCATGTGCATATGCTCCACATGGCATAAACCCGTAGGAGAAGACACCCCTGACCACTCGAAAGTTAACATATTCACCTTGAGCCAGAAAAGCTTTACTTAAATTAGTCAATCATAAATTTGAGCAATGGCTTGGAGTAAATATTTAAAATACTTAGAGAAATAATGACACAATCACTAAAGATTATTAGTATTTCACATCATGCCCTGAAGCTTGATAGCAAAGATGAGATGCTAAATGGGGGTTGAAATTCCACCTGCTCTGTGAGTGGTTTAGCCCTTTACACAAACTTCAGTATATAAACCTTGGAAAGAATTAATGAGTGCACAAAGGTGTGTCTATCCAGATTGGATTTAGGCATCTTTATAACACAAAGAGGGCTTGAAGCCAAGTTCTTCACTTCAGCAGCTCCTCCTAATTACCTTAGAAGTTTTGTACACTGAGTTTTGTGAATCCTACTTTGAACTACCTTTCTGGTCATTAAAGCATTTATCTAATCATTGTGTGAAAATTGTACTTACCTAACTTGTGGCTGGGGATGCTGATAAGTAGAACTAAAGAGGCAGTTTGCCTCACTGCTGCATTGATCCAAAATTCCCAGTGTGAGTCCAGGCCCAAGAGATTATCATTAAGCAGGAAAAAAAATCCTCTTTAAGACAGTCTTACATGAAGTAATTTCAGACTGATGGAGCTATTTCTGAGAATTATAAACTACTGAAAGTAATGGTGATAACAAATTAAATGGCAACTAGAAGCAAGATATGGACTCATGTTTTAGGGCCACTAGGAACTACTAAGGTCATCTGGTCAGACCTGCTGCCTAGTGCAGGCCAAATAATTTTATCCAATAGCTCCTGCAATGAATAAAGTATTTCTTACCTGTGGTGCAAGTTATTGTTCCTATCGTTAGCAAGTTAGCTGAGCAAGAATGTAGCCCTTAAGAAATCATCCAAGGCTTAAACCCTTCCAGCTTGAATAAGTACTTTTCCAATTAAATATATAGATATTTTAAAAAATAAGTGTTCATATTACTACTAATTAGAAAGTAAGGAAAGGAGAAGAACAGTAGTTTTCTGAATTAATAAAAATTGTGAATTGCACAAGAGGCTGTATGAGTCCAGTATCTACCAAAGACGTATTTCTTTGTTGATTTCCTTTATTCTTCTATACATGACTGAGATTTTAAAGTAGATTAATTCTGGAGGTTGAAAGCATATTCCTAGTGGTTCACAACAACATAACTTTGGACATATTCCAAAGCTATGACAACTAATAAATATCTTTCACTATCTTGGTCATCCTTTGACCTAACACAATGTCCAAAACATGCTCTAAAATACTGACCCAAACAAGGCACTATAAGGTGAACCTTTTATGACTAATATTACACTTGCATAACTACATAGTAAAGGTAAGTGACATCTTGAAATTCAATTTATATCCTATAAAAAAGAAAGGAAAAAACTTTCACCTTAGTACATGCTACATAACTTTGCCAAAAGAAGTTTTATTCTGCTGACACTTATACTAAAATTAAGTAAAGAAAATGTTAAGATAATCAAAGAGTGATCATAAAATGGATCAAATTAATATTGTAAATATATATATATACATGATACAGTAGCTGAATATGAAATAATAATGGAGTGAATTTTATCTTAGCACTTCAGTGTCTCTCAGAAGATCCAGCACACATGTCTCTGTCACAAAGAGACAGTCCAGAGGCTGTTTCAGATGAGAATTTGGTCTATCACACTAATGTGCTGTGAGGTTACGTGTCCGCAGAACTGCCAAGGTTATTTGACTCCCTCCTGGGATTTGTTTCAAAAAGTTGAGAATGAATGGAGTATCAAAAACTCAGAGATGACTTAAGGAAATCTAATTACATTAAAGAAACTGTTGACACCTCTGTTACCAAAGCTTAAGGATAAATTTCCAGCTACTCTGTGCAACCTCCCTCATCAGCATCCTGAGGTAGGATAGAAAGAAGCTTCTATTGAGTGACTCCCCCATCACTCTTGCTTCAGTCCAGCACAAATAATTTAATACAGAAGAAAAAATAACTGATGGCAGGCACAGAACCACTTATCTTTGATTACTCTATCCATGGGGAGGTTTAGGGTTTGGAACTACAAATGTTTGAGTCTCAAATAAATCTCTGGTGTCCCTGACCAGCAAAACTGCCGCCCTTCCCCATCACCATCTTTGGCTTTTGACATATTAACAAAGGTAGTTCAAAAGCTGTCATTGAGTATATTTCTGGTAATTTCAAACCAGGCAAAAAGTCCTTTGTATGGCTGTGTCCTGAGTAGAGTGATATCAAATCAGCTAGTAGAAAATGCAAAGGAAGGAATAGCAAACTTTAGACAAGCTTGAAAAAATTTAAACCTGATTATATTTTTGTATAAAAATACCTCCTGATCTGGCTGTTAAGCAGAGCTTAATTGTTTCAGTGTGAAGTAATGCAGTTCTAAGGTGAACCTTCATTTAGTGCAACATTGTTCTGTGGTAAAATGATGATCTTATGTCAAGTAAAGGGATTTGACTGGTAACAGAAAACAATACAATGAGTAGAAGATGCAGAAGAGAGCTCACAAAGAGCAGATAATGTTCAATGAATGTGGATAACAGCCTTCTTTCTTTGATCAAAACACCAGTTTGGATTTCTGAAATGTGCCAGAAAGCATTCTTCAACCATCGGCAGCCAGGAACCTCACCTATTTTCATAAAGGCTTCATTTGTGATATGAATATATTTTTGTTAAAATATGTTAAATGAAAAGAAGCAACTGTTATTTTCAATCCTCAAAAACTCCCAAGAAATTGCAAAGCTGTGCCTCCAGTCCCTCCTGTCAGCAGCTTTAAGAGATACCTGCTGAATAAATGTCCTCAGACTTCCAAGTCTCTGCTTAGATTGACAAACTCTTCATAAGGGCTTAGAATACTTTTATTTCTCAATAATCACTGGCTCCTTTAAATCATGTTTTATTACTGTCATGCATACCAAAACAACTTTACCAAAGATAACCTTCTGCTATTCATGTGAAATGTGTAAAACATACTTGTAAATGTTCCTGTGCGCCTTCTGCAGTATCTGTTCATTACACATATGTAATGTTGCATGACTAATATTGCATATGTTATATATTATAACAGTATAAGATTATTAGTTACAGTATAAGATGGTTTACAGTCAATGCCATCAGCTGGAAAGTATCTGATCCCAAAGGTTTGCTAGGGATTGTGCAGTCCTCAGTGATTTTACAGGCTTGCCAGATTTGAAATACAGAGACATTTTACACTGCTTTGCGGTGCCTGCTGAGTGGTTTTCTGCAGGTTACATCAATTCACTACACTAATCAACTGATGACAGTAAACAAGAGTCATTTAATTACTATTAAAGACCACTTTCTTCCTCTGGCTATGAATGAGCAGTTGCCAGTGACTTTAAAAAAAAGTAGTAATCTGAACCTAGGATGTTTGGTTTTTTCTATTGCTTAGTAGTTTCACTGCTAGTCCAATGACCTAGGTCATATTTTCAGGTGTCCATTTGAGGCTCCAGCAAAACTACGTTATCAATGCTCTCTATCAGCATCCTCATGGCCCTATTCCCCAAATGCAGATGTTTTCACATACTGGAATACCCTCAGCATACGGGATGGTCGACATCAAAACAGAAAACTACTACATTCCACATGCAGCCTGGACAAGGCTACAGGTGGGAAGATTTCTGCTGATGATGCTCCAAATCAAAGTCTTCACAGGAGCAACACACTAGAACACTGCACATGATGCTCAGTTTTCTGAAATGATGCAGTGCTGGTGGAGGTCACTATAAACTCTTAAACACTATGGTTGATGTGAAAATGTGGAGCCAGAGTCTGCCCACTCTGTGACAGACAGGAAACCACACAGATGAACCAGCGTGGCTTACACTTCCCCCTGCAAGTGGCCCAGCAAAAATGCTCCTCCTCTTTGTCTCATTGTCCAACCTGAATTTATCTAAGAATGTATAGCAAAGCTTGGGCCAACATCATCCAATTAATGGAATCATTCCTTAGAGTCATGAATTTAGGCAAAAAGAAAGCCAGTCTGGTTGGTGAGATGTAAATTCCACATTGAAACTGCTGCAGTAAGAGTTTCATTCTTGGAAATTCATAGAAAATTATTCAGCATTAGAAATAAAAATGTTGGAGACCTCATTATACTTTTAAGATTATACCAGCTGTATTTGATTTCATGACTGGTACAACCCAAAGAGATCTAAAATTGTATATTTACCATGATTAGTATGTCAGGCTCAAGAACACACATTTTGCTCCTCACCATTTGTAGTAGCCTAATCCTAGCCTATCTGTAGCCTGGTCTCCAAATAATAGATTCACCTAATCTAATTTTAGATTCTCAAATTAGATAAATAGTAGCCAAGTACATGCAGTATCCCATGGCCAGTGACAGGTTACAGGTTTTGAAAAACTGCAAGGACTCACTCTTCCTTGTCTGCTTTTGCTTTTGCCAGCCAGTGAAAAGATTTATTCCAGTTTACACAGTTGAAACTGCAATTGCCTAATGACCAGGTGAGCATCACCTAATTTATTTTAGCCTTTTTTAACTTTGCATAATTTCGTCCTACAGCACCTATTGCTGTTATAATGTTGATATATGTCCTGTAAATAATAAATATTTATTAAATATTGGCACAGTCTTAAGGGCTCTGCACAGCTTGCCTGTAATCCACTTCTGAGAACTAAAGGAAGCTCCTGAAGCTCAGTGGAACTGGTTTCAGGAGTCAGAGCATGAGTGGCATCTGGCTCAAACAAAACAATATGCACCATATAAAATTACATTTAAAAGTAATTGAAGTTGCAAGCTAAAGAAGAAAGACCTAGCTTTAGGATTTTTTGGAAAGGCACAGTAGGCCCAATTTTACGCTTGGCTAAGGAAGAAGAAACTATCAACATCCCTCTTTTCATGGCAAAAGATTTGAGATGCTGAGTGTTCAAGTAACCTGACAATTGAAATAAAGGGGAAAAGCAATGGCATACAGTGACTGGGGTGGAAAAAAAATTAATGAGTAAAAGATAATTCAAAAGAAATAATTTTTGTAAATATTCAACCCAAGATATACAGAGAGTGGTTTATAACAGTGCTGAGTGCTCACATCCAAAAGCAAAATATACCTGACCAATGTTGTATATATACAAAGTTCTCTAGAAAACCTAAGTATTGTGACCCTAAGGCTACAAAGGCAATCTTTTAAAATATATTTAGGCACCAAAAATCATGCCTATAGGGATTTTCTCAGAAGACAGAGAAATTAGATCCCTAACACCCATAAATCAGAGTTTGCATATCCTTAGACAAATGATATCCTCAAACTAATTTGCTTACCTACAATTTTAAGGTTTTAAAAAAATCAGTCTCCAAGTGTATGAAAGTTGGCAGCTTGAATTTATATTTTTGACAGGGCTGTCAGGAAGAAACATCAAACTAAACACTTTGAAGCATTCAAAAGTGTGGGAAAGATATCAAAACATCTTAGCACCTGATCATGGGCAGGTTTACCCCACAGTAGAATGGATAATGCAGAAAAAACACAGCTTAAGCTATAGCTAGTCAGGAAGATCAAGCCTGTGAAGAGAATTTTGTGTTTTTCTTCTTCTTTTATTTTCTTAAGAACTTGTAAGTACAACTAAAAAAAATTTATGAACAAATGTACTGATATCCTTAAGAAATTCTTCCAAATGTCACACAGTTTTCTCAGCCAGAGTGACTTCAATACCTTGAGAGACTTATTGTCAGGTTTTCTATCCTGTTCACAACATCCTTAGGTGTATCAAACAGAAGTTCAAAAGGCAACTTGATCACAGTTCATAAGAACCCAGAGGAAAAGACTTCGGATGTTTGAAACACTTTAATCTGACAGACAACATCATAAAAAGATTCAGTTTCTGGATAAGTTGAAGATAGAAAAGTAAAAATTAGGAAGAAGAGACAGATTTTAGGAAGAACAGCAAATAATTGTTGTAGCTTGCCAAGGTAAGTGGCAAATTTATCATAACTGAGTCTTGAATTCAAGATTGAATGACTTTCCAAAGGATGGGAGGCAAACAATAAATTTTGTTGCTAGATAGTAAAAAGGAAAAAAACTTCCTGAGGGAGAATATTTTCTGTCCTGTGATATGCACACGTCCAGGCTAAATCCATGGCATCCCTAGGTGGCCTTTCATGCTGAACAAGAGATGGACACATACCACAGGATGTACAGCATGCAGTCAGGGAACTCAGCATGGAGCACTTACCTTTGGCTATGCAGCGTGCCTTTGTTTTGTTTTGTTTTGATTTGGTTTTCTTTCCCAGAAAAAATTAATTACAGGAAATTATTATATATCTGCACTGTTTCTTAATATATATAAACTCAAGCACTGTCTGAAACTTCTGTTCTACCATAAATTGAATAAAAAACTGATCAAAGATGAATGACAACTAATGTATAGTATGAAAATTGTTTATGTTCAAGAATATACAGTGACATTCCCATTTTTTAGTTCTGCTGACATTTGCTTGCATTTGCTTTCAATGTCATTATTTCCAAATATATGAAGATTTTAGATGTCACATAGAGTATATTCCTTATCAAGGGTAATATAAATAATAATTGATTTTATAATGGACTTCCCCCCCAGAATTAAACATAAATATATATACACGTATGAAAGTAAAAGAATGCGAGCAGCTAGTTTTGAGAGATTTGTTTTGTATCAACTGTAAATTTACATCTGAATTGTATGTTCCTAAAATTCAGTGAGGCTTAAAAGATGGTTAGGAAACCTTGGCAGAGAACGAGTCACTCTATATTGGACGCTTCCTCAGGGATATTTTAGTCAATTAAGAGTGGTCATAATTGAGATGGGAGCAACTGAAAAAAGGGGAAGAGGAGGTGGGATGGGAGTACCACTTCTTTTCCAAATCTATCAGTTAGTTTTGCAAGAGACATTTCTTTTCTCCATAGACCTTGCCTCTCTTACATCCCTAAATTATCATAATAACTACAACAGCAATTCTGAAAATTAATAGTCTTGGGGGTTTTTTTTAATATTCTGACTCATCTTGTGGTTTGAGGTTTAGTAGTACCTCCTAGATATTTGGAACGTGTTTCCTCAGGAGAGTGAATTAAGCTGGAATATTGACATGCAGTGTGACTGATCAGGTTTTGAACACACAAATGGAGTTCTGGAGTTGGTCAATGATCAAAATACATTAATTACTGTAAGGATTTTATTAAAGTGGACCTTGGTGGAAAAAAATTTTAATCACTGTTCAACTTGTTCTTCAATTTTACACACTCAAAAAATATGGAAACTTTTCTTCCAAATGTACTCTCTTATAAGTTTCTGTTACATGCAAGTAGATTTTCTCCCTATTGTTTCTCTAATGATTCATAAAGTATTCAAGTGATTTTATGTACTTAACTTCAACCAACATAAGCAATTCAAAATATCATCCTACTTTCTCCACAAATTTCCAAACAATATTTAAACAATAATTTACCATTATTTGTTATGAAAATATTTGACCTTATACTTGGAGTGGAGGTTTCCTAAGCTCCAAGTATTCTTTTCCACCACATCTCCTGCCTCTCCTGTGGTCAGCACAAAGGCAGCCTTTCAAATCCCTCTGTGGACTACCAACTTTGGCTTATCTATGTACACAAACCTTTCATGGCTGCTTCCCACTCCATTGTATATTTTGCCAACATCAAAGGAATCTGAGGCTTGCCATATGTCCCAGCTGTCTAACTCACATGATTATAGGATTTGGAGCTGATGCATTGTTGTTATTACTAGCTACTAGCTGGAACCACTCTGGTGGACCTCGATCCTATTGTCTCACATACTGTAAAATGTGAAAACAAATGATGGTTTGTGATTCCAAACACCTTACAGTCCTTCCAGACAAATGAAAGAAGCCAGGAATCTAAGAGAACAGTGCAAAAGAAAGGGACAGGTCTATAATTAATCTTTAACAGTGGTAACTGATACTGAAGAAAAGCTTTCTGAGTGAATAGAGGATTAGCCCTCACATGGGCATGAAGACTTTTAAAGTTTAATATGTCCCTTCAAGGACACTGTAAAATGAGTTACTATGGAGGTAAATGTTTGTACTTCTCTCCATTAGTCTGGTCACATATATATGGATCACCCTGTTCTAGTGGAAAATGTCCCTGCCAACTCAGGGAGGGCTACAACTGATCTGTAAGGTCCCTCCCAGCCCAAGCCATTATATAATTGACTTTATGTTTCAAATAGAAAACATGTCCATTTGTCTAAATGTAGGCTCTGCCCAACCAGACTGGGCTCTCACATGAAAAGGCTGTATTTTTGTTTCCCTCAGTGTTAGCAGTAAAGATGGCCAAACCAGCTGGGTTCTTATTTTCTTCCAGTAATGCACCCAATAACAGTTTCTATATCCTGCTGCCAGTTCCAACGTGAAATTCAGCTATGCCTACATTGCAGACTTATGTGATCCACTGATATGAAAATGTCTTACAGAAGCTCCTGTTAAAAGTATACTCACATTTGAAAAAGAAAAGCTACACAAAACAACCCACAAAAACCCAGAGATTTTCGCTGTTAAATTTTTTCAGCGGCTTAGCTTGTTTTATTCAGAGGTAATCAAATAAAGTATGCAATACATGACTTTCACAAAGAGAAGCTGCATCCTTGTTTAGAAGACTTACTGCTATGGCACACTACTGTAGGGAATAACTTTAGACGAGTCTTAGTGTAGACGTGGCCTTTAGTGAACAATTCTGTCGATGATACACAGAACAGACACAGTTTGCAGTGTAGTTGTATTGACTTGGTAGCACTGGGTAATTTTCAAAGAAATTGGTGGATTCTTTGTTTCCAAAACCACCACCAGATTTAACAGTGAACTAATATAGAAACAAATCTGTTAATCTGTTGAAGTTTTTGTGCTCCCTTTTTCCTGTATTAAGCTTCCTTTTAGTGTACCACTACTGATAAATATATATATATATATATATATGAAGTATCAACAATAAAATACTGGTGCACAAGATAAGAGTCAAGGCAGGAAAGAGGCAGGAGAAATCTATAATTAGATTTTTCTCAGTGCATCTATCTTCATTTATCCAAGAGGCCAAAGTCATTATTATTTACTCAAGAATCTCCTTTGAGAGTAGAACTGTAAAGATTTACTGCATATTATGAGAGTCTCTAAGAATATTGAAGTTCCTTAGTTCAATTATCTGTCCCTTTTACACTTGATCAAAATGGGTAGAAAGTTATACTGGTGTATGTATGTTTGGTTTCTGATTATATCTTCCCTCTCCTAAGTTGTTCTTGTAATAGAAAAGGGGTAACTGTATTTCATTTCTTTCACACTTTTTTCACCAGCTGATATGAGCTTTCCTGTAAAGTTCTTTGTGTTTTGTAAGAGAAGATAACCAAATTTGTTAAGAAATTCATGACAGAAAGTCCTAACTAGAATAGTTGTAGTTTTTCACAGGAATTATTTGAGCTCAGTGGAGTTTGAGGCTTAGATGCAACATGGTCCCTTTAAAAAGATAGTGGTACCTCATACCAGTCTGGATGCAAGAATTAAGTCCTTGCTTTGTCTTGGCCTGTTAGAGCAAAACACTTGTTCAGGATCAGTCCTATGAGTCATTGTGGAAAACCATTTAATTTTAAATTTTAAATCTGATTATCCTGTGTAATGTGAAACTGCTGTTTAGCAAACTGCTTTACTTAACAAAAATAGTACTATGCACATTCACAAAAAAAACCCAAGCCCAAACCCATACCCCAAAGCACCCTGCTTCACAACAGGGTCTTGTTACTCTTATAAGTATATATTACTTATAAGAGTATGTTACTCTTATAAGTAAGTCTTATACTTACTCTTAATCTTTTATAATCCTTAATAAAATATATAGGGCATTTTTTTTCTGTGAATAAAAAAAGCTGTAACGTAACCTATTATGAACATCTCCACATAGAAAATATTTTAATAAGTGATTTATTTTATTTCCTCCAAAATAAGGACATTAACAGACAGCATAAATGTGCCTAAAAAGAGAGACAAACCATTCAGATATCAGAGTGTGTTCTGAGAGCATACAGGGTTTTTTTCAGATACAAATATTAACAATATTTTGTGTTATTTGTTTAACTTAATCAAACCCAGAGCCTCAGCCTGGGTTCATTTCTCACTGTACGACACAATTCTTGTCCCAATCTGGAATCCTACTCCTTACCCACAACTTTGCAAACTGCATCAAGTCCCTTTGCTCATCAAGGTCATTAAGGCTGGTTGCATAGTTCCAGATCCTGGCATTAGGCAATCCAGCTGCAGAAACAGGGCCAAGTCTAAGGCAAGCCATAACTAATGAATGTCAAGAACAGGAAGCCAAAGGATGATAGATTTTTAAATGATGAACTTAACCCTCAAGCCAACAATCAATTACAAATAGTTAAATGCACACGGGACTCCCACAAGCAAGGTTCTGGGTCCTTTAAAATAAATGTGGACAAAAAGAGGAGTCCTATCCTTGCAAACACCGACGGGACTAACATTACGGAAACAAATCAGTGGAAGACCACACATTTAAGTACAGTATGTAAGAATTTCAGCAAGCTCTTAAATATTAATTTAAAAATATCTCATGTAAATATTCAGATCAGGTTAGATAAAAAAAAGAAATTTTTCTCTTTTTTTACGTAAATTTGATAAATCTACTTTTGCAGTTGGGGAACTGATTGAGAATGGAATTGTTTCTTTTACTTTTCTAATATTGTTCTGTTTCTTTTGACCTTGACAGTACTGTGCTTTTTTACTATTAAAATATCTATTAATGTCCACTTTTCCTTTAGGTGGATAAAACCCATTACTGTGCTTTCAGAAAATATTTTGGAACCTTCAGACAGAAGACAGCATGAGCATATTTCCAGTCTAAGGTGGCAAGCTCAGTAGCCAGCATTTGCAAAGGCAATTTATATAGCAACAGTATAATCACAAAGGGCTTACGTTTTATCTTCAATGAGAAAAAAAAATTACTGCAATTACAAAGGTTTCATAGAAGAGATGAAACCTCATATCTAAGAATAAACTAGTTCACTACAATGACTTTGAAATGTAAAGGTTAATACTTGTATCCTCCATAAGCGTCTCCTATAATTAAAAACAGCTAAATCCTTGTACATAAACATAAATCCTGGCACAAATATATAAAGAGAATACAGGAATCTGAAACAAGCTTTGTAGTTTCCTTAAGAACTGGCCAATTTTCAACAAAATAATTTTGGTGAAAAAAAATTCTGTGGGCATTCTCGAGCTTACTTTAATGCAAACTAAATTTGTAGTCAAAGATAGGAGAGCTAAAGCTATTCATCTGAGGAAAGACAGGACCTCAGTGGTTCATTTCTAATTCTGAATATCAGTGAAAATAAAGTTTACACTCAGTCTCATTTCTCAGGAATGACTAACTACCAGGCTACTATTACATTGTCCCTACTGAAATTATTCATCAGCAACTAGAGAGCAAGTGAGAAACTAACAACAAAAAATTAACTATATTAAAAACTAAATTAAATATACTATATTTTCTATGTTAAAAAATATAAGCCAATTTCTTTGCCACTCATGCTAGATAAGACGGTATCATTATCTATATGGAGCCCAAATCTTTCCCACTGCCCAATTTCCCTTCTCTGACTACATTCATTTCTCTTAATAGCCTAGATCCTGTGTTGGAGAAGGCAAAGAGGAGGGGGGATGGACAAACACAGGCAAAGGACAAACACTACAAGTTAGAGGAGTGCTTAGATCTAATCCCAGGACAGAGACCAGAGAAGAAAAAAAAAACATTGAAAGATTAATTTGTTGAGTTTCTTTGCAGGCAGCAATGGTTCAAGCTGAAGCATTAAGTTCTTCTCCTACTGACTTTAGTGATGCCCAGAATTGAACCTGTAATTTCCCTCCCCTTTCTTTTTGAATTTGGTAGCTTGGTTGAGCCTACAGTGGCACAAGATATCCTCTAGCCAGGGGCTGTAGCCTGCCTTCTAGTACATTTTTTTTTTTGCCAACAGCTGCAGGGAAACAGAGACAGGTCCCTGACCTTCTCTTGATAATCTTGTGAAAAATATGCATATTTTAGTACCTTTTCCTGCTCCCTGTGAGTAATTTTTCTTGTTCCCAGGGAGTTCTCAATGGAATAACTGCATCCAGAAATACCTTCATGCCAAGAGCAAGCTCGCAGTGGTTTGAATCAATTGCCATCATGGCTATAGAAATATTTGTATTGTCTACAGTGAATTTTGGGTCAGGCCTCTCTTTCTGAGTAAACCTGCTAGAAGACCAGACCTACTCTCTAAGTGACTCTAGCCCTTACAGCAAATCAGCAGTTTGTGGAGCTACGTGGAAATCTACCCAATCTCTCTCTTTCCCAGCTTCACAAGTGGGAGCTGTTGATACCTGCACAGCTCCTGGTACAAGGCAGAGCAGAAGAGCACAGCAAGTTAATCTGCAAGCCATTCAGAAACGTCTAGGACAGAGACAGTAGCACCAGGGAATCATATGTCTGCACTGAACGTCTAGTAAATTGTTTACTTGGAGGGTTGATGAGAAACGTGCAAATGAACCTCTGAAGCAACTACTTGTCAGGTAAGGATACTAATGTGCTCTAATAAAAAGCAGCATGTTCTCATCATTGCAGTATCTTTTCCCCAAATGTACTTGCAGCAGTTTATCAACATTATATAATGCAGGGAGAGTTCAGGGTGAGGATGAAGAGTTAATAGCCAGCTTTTGGTGTGCTTGCTTATTTGACTCACTTGATTCATAGGTTTTACACAATGTACTTCGAGCTGTTTTTTCTTTCATTTTCAGTGATCAGTATTATTCTTGATCCCAAATAAACATTCAGGAAATCCTTTAGGTTTCAGGAGGAGGCATGAAAGACTGCTTTTAAGAACTAATCCAGTGTATGGTTTGTTTCTCATACAGTCAATGATTATTGTATTCTATGTTTTCCTCTTGTTTACCCCCTTTTTCCCCTACCACAGAACCGTTTTTTCCCTCTGGCCGTGTGGGGATGAAAAAAAAAAAAAAAAGAGCAGAAGAAAGAAAGAGCACGATAGGAAAGCTCTAGCAGTGCGTTTTCTTTCTGGGTTGTGGAGGCAGTGAGGGAGACGGTCTAGGGACCTCCTGCCCCTCAGAGGAACAGGTCGCCCTTCCCGGGGGCAGGATGGGGGTGGAAGAGGGAAGGAGGAATAGTGTGAATGCCCCGCGGGGGCAGCATGACGCCTGCCGTGGCCCCGAGTAGCTCCGGGGACACCCTGCAGGGGAGAGCGCGGGGAGGGGACCGCGGGGGAACGGCGGCTCCGTGCCCGGGGGGTCGGAGGGGCTGAGGAATGGCGGGATGGATGGATGGATGGATGGATGGATGGATGGATGGATGGATGGATGGATGGATGGATGGATGGATGGATGGATGGATGGATGGATGGATGGATGGATGGATGGATGGATGGATGGATGGATGGATAAAGGATAACGGGGAGGGATGGAGGGGTGAGGGACGGACGGATGGAAAGATGCAGGATGCAGGGATGAGAGATAGAGGGAGGAGGGATGGAAGAATGACA
>VWYI01041661.1:0-39886 GCA_013399455.1 Anthoscopus minutus
ATATTTTTTTTTTGTCCCACCCTGTTGGATCCACTGTGTGAGAAGTCCTGGATATGGGAAGACGAATGTATAAGCTCCCTGTTTCCTACAAAAAGGGAGAGAAAACCATTTGTTTCAGGTTCCTTTTTTTCTTAGTTATGTTTGTCACTGTCACTCGGTTTGGTGAATGTTTTTTTCTCCTATTTGGCACGTTTTGGGATTGCTCTGACAACAGTTATAGTGGATATGTGGGATATATTCATGGATATTGAAGAGAGCTATGTACTGGTTTGGGATAGCACTTCTACTTCCACTGTGAACAGAAGTGGAGCAGCTTATAAGTGATTCTGCATGAGAGAGCTCATGACTGGGTCCTGAGGATGAGCAGTGAAGGGCAGCATGAATTCAAACACTTTCATGTTCAGGCAACAGTGGCGCGTTTAAGCCTTCCTGAAGTATTTGCAGGTTTGAAAACCGGCAACAACAAAAATCTCTCCCCAAGCAATAAAATAATGTGAAATATATATAAAAAAATTTCTAGTGGAAAATAAAGAAAGCCTCAGGAATGGCTTATGTAGCAGTAGTTCCAATGAATTTTGGAAGGATCTGAAATCATTCTCTGTTCCAGATGATGCCACAACTGTTCTTGGGATTTTTAATGAAAATGTTGATTCTTCTATCTATCTGTCTGTCTGTCTGTCTATCTATCTATCTAATCTATCTATCTATCTATCTATCTATCTATCTATCTATCTATCTATCTATCTATCTATCTATCTATCTACCTACCATCCGACCTACCTACCTACCTACCTACCTACCTACCTACCTACCTACCTACCTACCTACCTACCTACCTATCTATCTATCTTTCATTACTTCTCCTGTATCTCCCCCTCTCACTGTGCTTAACCTCCTTCTTTAATCTCTCTTTTCATATTATGTACTGCTTTCCCACTAATCTTTTAAACTGAATGACTTACTGGTATTGCCAAGTTCTCCTGGAGTCCTGTGTTCAGTTGAACTGTTTGTATTGATGCCTTCCAGGCATCAGTATCATATTTTTCTTTTAACTTCTACATGCCAGGATACCAAAAATACAATTCTTTTTCCCTAGCATATCATACAGATTATTAATTCAGGAATATGCCTACCCAATTTATTCTGACCTCTCCTTGCCTTCTGAAAAACAGGGTTAGCACTTGTAGTTATGTTCCAGCTGTTTTGACATTCCTTCAAGTTCAAACTTGCATATTCTACAGGTCCCATGAAAAGCACCCTTCAGAAATCCTCTACCTAAGAATTTGCCCGAGAGAACTTATAGGCATGAGATTAGCTAGGTTTTGATACATATACCAAGATTTCAATATGATGATGATATTAACTGTTTAGACCAGATTTACACTCTTTTCTCATTATTAGGTAGTATTACATTTTTGTTTCACTAGTTCAGTCAGCTCCAATAACGGTCAAATTTTACTCCTAGAGCTTGTAAGATGACTGGCATAAGAAAAAACAACATTTAGTAGTAGAAAAATCAAAATCTGTAGTGGGAGAAAATGTCTCTTGTGTTCTGCAGATCATTTTAAACAACAAAGAGAAAACAAGACATGACATGGTATTTGACTGCAGTTTTAATAAGTTCCACTAAGGGATCTTTTAGGTTTTTTGACTAACACAATGTGTTATAAAAATACATCTAACTGAAGGGCAGTTTTCCAACCTTCTTTATTTCAGTAAGCATGACACACAAGGGATAAGTGAGGAAATAGCTCTCTCTAGCAAAACTCTCAAGATTAATTGCAAACAATTCAAATTACTAATATAATTCCTTTTTTAATTAATGTGGTTTACAAATAGGTCATAATTTACTTTAAATATATTATTCCAATTTCACTAAGCAATTTACAAAAATAATTTTTCAGCTGTGGGCTCCATATCAATTTGGGTTTTTTTTACTCAGTTGTGGACAGCTAGTTACCTTCATCATATTGCATTATCTCTGCTTTCAATGATAAACATTCATAGTGCAGCAGAGCAAGTATCAGCTAATGAATGTCATTGATGAATAATTTATACAGACTTTTTGGGAAACATTTTCACCTACATCTATCACCATTTAGCTAACAAAACCAAGCACTGTTCCTGTGGATAATGCAAATTGAACCTAATTTGTTTTACAAACAGCAAAATTCAAGGGTCTTCTGTAATGAAAAGAAACATAGTTCAGCTCAGAAACTCATAGAATTCCCTGTAACAATATTCTTCTAAAACCAGATTTGTCTTGAACCAAGGTTTGAAGGCTAAATGCCTTGTTTTGACATTTCTAGTACAAAAATATATACACTTTTTAAAATAAATAGTTCTGATTCTATGCCTATTTATATATATGTTACATGGCCACTAAGATACTGAATAGCTGTAGCTTTATTTTAGGATACAAGGTGGTGCTGTTTCTTTTTAAAACTGAAAATAATGTGTTGATGTGATCCTGCAGAAAGCAGCAGTAAGGACACAATATCTTGTGGGGACACAAGTGCAGTTCTTTTAAGAAGCCGACTTCTCTATTTCCAGATTATTTAATTATGCATTTAAATAAGACATACGTGCATATGTGTGTTCATATGAATATATACACATACATTTCAATAACCAGGTTTAAAGCAATAACTTTAACTTTGTTCTTAATGCTGAATTTGAATATTTTCATGCAGAGTCAGTGTCTTACATTAAAATTAACTTATATTTTATCATAGAACTAAGGTTCTGACAACTTAAATGGTGATCCTTTTTCTCTACACTATACATGAGTGAAGGATTTTGGAACATTTGAAACCCTAATTTTGCATAAATATTAAATTGATCTGACCTATTATTTTTTTTCCTGTATGTCAATTAAGTTCCTGTAAATCAATGTCAGAGCTTATATTTTTAAACTTAAAGCCTAGAAATGAATATATTACTTCTCCTCAGTACTGTTACCAACAAAATTTTATACCATAAATTGCAGCTCATTTTCTGAGCTGCATGATGACTGATGTTTTCACATTTTAGATATTTTTTAATTTTTAAAATGTTCACTAGACAGCCAGATGTTGGTAATAATTTTGAGTAGAATATATTTGGTATCAGAGTCAGCCCTTACACAAGGTGCATTTGGCCCTTTCATGGCCCTTCTGAAAACTCACATTTTATGAAAGAATAGACCATGGGCTAATGAAATATTAGGCTAAAAGAACAAAAAGAAACTATTAAAATATACTAATGTTATCATACTACTTCCATTATCACAAATTTTTCAAAATGTCCATCGTGTTAAGATTTCATGATCCTGAAAATAACTTGTGTTATGCTGTACATATGTACAGTTCCACTGAAATTGATGTGATAACTTACATAAGAGACATTCATGGATAATCCTTTGCTGAACTGAAGACCTTAACCTCTATAGATAGTGTTAAAATACATTGCTCATCTTGACAACAGATTTTTCTTATATAATCTGGCCAAAAATAAGTGTATTCAGACACCTCCACAACATGCCCAAGTTCTTACATCCTGAGTATCCTAGACAGCATCTTCTGGGACTAAAATACTTTGTATTAAGCAGACAGTTTAAACATACAACTAACAGCAATGGGTTTGTTTGGTTGGTTGGCAAATGATTCTCATATTACAGGATAATAATGAGGGGAACAGATCTTTAAGATATACTCAGAATATGGTCTAATAAAAACTTGCAGCGACATATAAATTCTTCTGCCCTCTGATGCCATGAGTGATACTTTCCAATACTTATTTTTGATAAAAATCATTGGGCTTGAGCACTTTTGAACTTAGATGTCAATAAGGGTTAAAAAAAAATTAAAAATTGAAAACAATATCAGCATACCTAGGTAATTCTCTCTATCTGAAGTTAATGACAGCCTCTTAGTGAACAACTCTTTCTGGGTTTTGCTGTCCACTACTGTGCATTAGTGTCTTAGTTTCACTACAAATTAGCAAAAGCTTTTGTAACCAGCTACGAATTTGAGAATGTTAAAGCAAACATAATAAAATTTCCCTTTTGTGACACATATCTCTTTTCTAATACTTTCTTTTAGGCTGATTTTTTCTTTCCTTTTTATCAGATTATCTAAATGAGAATATCTATTTAAAGAGCACTGTAGAATGTCCAAAATTATGATAAAACAATTTTCTAGCAAGTAAAGGTCAATAAAGCTAAGTCATAAAGCTATATGACTAAAGTAAGGTTAATTAACTGGGTCTTGTAAATCTCTACTCAATACAAGGTGTATAAATCTAAGAGGAAAAGAAGAAATAATGGAATGAAAAATGTGTACTACAATATTATCATATCTTACAAAAAAATGTAGCAGTAGGAATAACACTAGTTATGTGAAAAATTACCTTACTGGCATGGATAAAGTTGTCTCTAGATAATGATGAAGACTAGACAAAAACATGAATCTGACAGCTTCTGAGTCCTAAGGGAAGAGTTTGAGGTAATGGAAAAGGTTTTGTCTTTATCAGGACAGAAGCACAATTGAAATCTCCACTGAGTGTTGTACACACTTTGAGTGCAGAGGGGAAGGAATAGATATGCAAACAGCAGAAGTTATTTAGAGCACAGGTATATATTTTAAGGTAAAATTCACAGATTTTAAATACATATGGAGCCATATACTAGCACATTAGCTATGAAACATTACTCCTTTCCCCCTATGAACTAATGATTTATGGACAAAGGGGAAATTTGAGCTTTTGGGCTATACACTAGAATGCATAATGCATTACATTTTCCAATTATGCTTATCACCTAGTGGAAGGTCACCAGCAAGCATAAAATTGAAATGCTCTGATTGAGCATGCTGTTCAGGATTTCCCATTTGTGGTTTGTTTTTTTTTCTCCCTACCTGCAATTTTCCATTATGCATGGTATTTTTCACACTGTATTCATAAGATACAGGTTTATTTTTGTTGTCTTACTGATTATTTATGATTATTCCTCATGTTAGGAAATCTGATCCAAATATCAATGAGGACAATAGACCTAAGTTTGCAGCTTTGTTGAATTTTATGATGATTATAGTAATCATTAGAAGACCTTATACATTAAAAGCAACTTTCATTCAAATATGATAGTGATGTTAGGTATTGTTATATTTTATTAACCTCTAGATAAAGGTTAACAAATTTTGTTTTGCTTAATGACAATTTTCTTAATAAATTAATTTGAAAAACTGTAAGTTGTTCAATCACTAAGAATTTACTTGAAGTTTTTGGGATATATGCTGGCCACCCATGAGAAAGTTAATTACATGAAATCAGTAGATTCAGGGCATATTCAAGTATATACAAAACTGGCATCAAATGCTGACATAAATGACCACATGAAATATTGTTTGTTAACCAGAAACTCCTTGGTTTCCCTGAATTAGTCAAAAATATTAATACAGGCACATATCAGTTGTTTTTCACCACAATCACGGTAAAGATAGTGACCATTGTTAGTGTAATGTGCAAGTACAATAAGCTTGGTAAGAAAGCCTCGATTTAAGCCTACCACTGATAGTAGCAGTTCCAAATGTCCAGGCAGATGCCTTAAACAATGTAGCAATCATCTGGCATTGGCATTCCTGTTGGACCCCTGAGCCATCAGTAATGATCCTTATCACCAGAGTTGAAAAAGAAAATATGAATAAACAAACTATATTATCTACTGAATGCTGGCGTTCCATCTGGGTGTCTTGTTTGCTTATGTGGGTTTTTTGTTTTGGTTTTGGGTTTCTTTTATTTTGTTCTGGGTCTTTTTTTTTGTTTGGTTTGTGAAGGGTTTTGGGTTTTTTTTGATTTTTTTTTGTGCTGGGAAAGGTTATGGAGACAAGGGGAAGTGTTGTGTCCTGTACTTTGATCACAACAATCTGAGACAGTGCTCCAGGCCAGGGGAAGAGGGGTTGGAAAGCAGTCTGGTGGAAAAGGATGAGAGGGTGCTGGTTGACAGTTGGCTGAACATGAGCCAGCTGTGCCCAAGCTACCAAGAAGGCCCATGTCATCCTGGGCTGGATCAGCAACAGCGTGGCCAGCAGGACCAGGACAGTGATTGTTCCCCTGTACTCGGCACTGGTGAGGCTGCACCTCAAATCCCATGCTCAATTTTGGGCCCCTCACTGAAAGAAGGACATTGAGGCACTGGAGAACATACAGAAATAGGACAACAAATCTGGTGAAGGGTCTGCATCACAAGCCTTAAAAGGAGCAGCTGAGGGAGCTGGGGGTATTTATCGTGGAGAAAAGGAGGTTCAGGGGAGACCTTATCACCCTCTACAACAGAAAACAGGGTATAGCCAGGCGAGGGTCAGTCTTTTCTCCTGGGTAACAACTGATAGAGCAAGAGGATATGGCCTCAAAAAAAGGTTTACACTGGATGTTAGGGAAAGTTTTTCACTGAAAGTGTTATCAAACACCATCCAAGGAGGTATTTAAAATGTATGTAGATGTGGTACTGACGGACATGGTTTAGCAGTGAGTTAAAGGCTAGGCTCAATGATCATACAGGCCTTTTCCAACCTGAATGGTTTAATGATTCTATATATGCAGTTTTGACTGGTATATATTAATTTAACTAAATTTCAGAAACAAAGGGGTTATCCTTGTGACTACAAAATTATTTGTCTTTGTTGAGTTTTTAGTTCAAGCACAATTAAGGACTAAGCCATATACCTGCTTCTCTGTTGGCCAGCTCAACTTGCCTTTTTACTCGGAATGGATTTTGATGGGCACCATGCTGTGGTTGTTTTGGTAAGACATAAATGATTGTGACAAATAGAACTATTTGCAACTTGATGATGAGTAATAAACTCCTTTCAAATCTTATTTTGAGAATTAAAATACTCAAAATGGTGTGTTATACATAATTCAAACCTCCTTCTGCCTTTCCTTATGAGATTTTTTTGTCTTTAAACGAAGATAGAAAAATTCATTCTAATGACAAAGATATTTCATTTTGCATTGAATAAGATGATTTTCTTCAGATCTTACAAAATCTTACAGATCTTTCATTTGTGTTTACTTTGATGAGAGAAAAATTGAAGCTTTTCCATCTTTAATATAAACAATTTTTCCCACCACATTTTGCATTCATCACCAAGTCTAAATTTTTATAACAAGTCTGTTATCCATCCTACAAATATAACACAAACTTGAATTCAAGGCAAAGGCAAACTTTTGTTTGTTTATTTTGGTTTTTTTGTAGAATAAAAATTATAGGGATGATCTCCTTATGTAATTTGAAATTATTGTTTTGGGAACTAAGATTCTTGTTTTGGCTTAGTCTCTAAATTACTTGTCTCAGCTCACCTTTTAAATCTGATGAAGTTAGGGATAAACAGAGCTCCAGAAATATTTTGTTAATACTGTGATGTTGTCTCTTACTGAAGGTTGTGAAGATTATTTTCAGGTAGCACTCATGCACACTTCTGCCATATCTTTGAACATTATATAAGGTGGAATTAGCAGGAGATTACATATAACCCATGGTGGAATTCAGCCTGAGGTTTCTCCTTTATAGAAAGGAGCTAAATCCCCTCTTTATTAAATGAAATCACTTTGTCTTCCCTGTAAAACTGATTATTATAAAATATTAATCCAGGCAGTAGATATAAGTAAAAGTGAATCTTGAGATGTCCATAGTATGGAAATAACAATATAATCATTTGATGTTGAGAAGATGCTTCAAGAAACAAAATACTAAACTGGCTTTTATTTGTAAATAGTAATGGTTTTTATTTGTAAACAGGTGATATAACTTATTGTTACAATTAATTGTATCTGACACCTGCAATTCTCAATTATGTTGGCACTCATTTAATCAAGTAAATACTCATTAAAACAAATATCTATGCTGCAAGTAGGAATTTACCTTACTCTTCCTATTACAAAAATCTAAGGCTGGAAAAATCTCAAGGAAAAGGAGCATCAACAGCCACCTTATAGACTAAGATCAATTTGAGAAAACATATGTTGCAAAGAGACAGTGAGAATGTTTGCATGCAGATATTGTAAAGGACTTATAGGGAAGGACCCAGACTTTCAAAATGGAGATGCATTGTTTTAGTCCAGCTAAAATACAATCAGTAACACGTGAAAGAAACAATTGTCAGATGAATAAGTAAAAATAAGTAGCAAATGCTTCCTCTCAGTTGCCTAATTCTAGAGCAAGTATCAGAGTTCTTGCATCTAATTAGGTACTTCAAAGACATCATCAACTTTTTCTATTTCACCTAACCTGGCTTGCAAGAAAGCAATATCAATATCAAATATCAAGCTTAAAGAATTCACTTTGAAGCCTAATAACATATTATTTTCTGAAGTAAAACTTCTGGTCACAGTGGTGACAGGTGTGTCTATATAATTGTGCATTTTTTAAAGCATCCCAGCACTCTCAAA
This sequence comes from Anthoscopus minutus, assembly GCA_013399455.1. Taxonomy (NCBI): domain Eukaryota; kingdom Metazoa; phylum Chordata; class Aves; order Passeriformes; family Paridae; genus Anthoscopus; species Anthoscopus minutus. Next base: position 8,428 of record VWYI01041661.1, read on the forward strand.
GGCTGGCTACTATAATATATGATACTAGAATAATTGCTTTAAAAGACATATATGTCAGCAGCAGATGCAGATATACATTTTTACAAATTCACACAAAATTCTTCACATAAGGTATCTGTCTTAGGTATATCATTGCATTCTGTTTTATGTTTAAGTTTGTATGAAGTCACACTTTTTCTTAGTTGAAAATGGAAGAAGCTACTTCTTTTCTAGCACTTGATCTCACAGACAGTCAAACCCTTTATATTCATTCAGCAAAGCACTTAAATACATTCTTCAGTTTAAATGGTAAAACACAATCAGCCAAGAGTATGAACATATTTAGAATCACCCAAAGTAAAACTCTGGACATTTAGTGCCTTGCAGCACCCAACCCTTATGCTCTACAAGTAGCAGACATTAATGCATTGTTTAGCCTTTATGTGATGAAGAAAAAAGATTTACAGGTCTGTTAGTGAATTTCAATTTATATTGTAAACATCTGCAGCTGCACTATTTTTAAAGCTTGGCTTATTTTTGCAGCTGAGAGAAAGGTACTGCTTGGTTTACAATGCATAGCAAATCCAATTAAGGGAATGGAGCTGCTGGAATTCTTTTTACATTGAGATCAAAACTAGCTTTGCTAAACCATGTAATTTTTTCCAGTAAGCATAGAACAGAGACATTTACATGCATTAAAAGGAGTTTCTCCATGCAATAAATGTTAGACATTAGCCATTATCTTCTCCTAGTGGTGTATTTGTCATTCATATGAAAGATTTGAATAATTGTATAATGAATGAATCTCAAGGAGAACATCAATTACAGGTACTGAGGGAAATATGGGAATTCTGAATAATGTCTTTTTTTAATTGTCATTGTACAGCATTTGTATTGTCTATGAATGTGTCTCTAAACATTTCCGCTTATCCATACTCTGTAATGACCGCAGTTGTAATTACTTCTTTCACGGTGAATTTGGTACTGATATTTCTTCTCTTCAATGAAAGGAAAATAGAAAAAATGAGGAGTGCAGGAAAAGGAAGCGTAGCAAATGCGACAAATTCCTTGCATGCCCGAGAATTTTGACTTGGCATTTGGATGAGGTGATATGGAAAGGTAGGCAGAATGAGAGATAACATATCTAAACCAGTTTGTACAACGTGAGATCCCCTGTTCGTTCCAGCTGTCTCCAAGCAACAACAGCAAAATCTCTTGAGTTAATGTACCAAAAAATAAACCAAAGTGGAACCTTTCCTGTTTTATAAAAAACCTAACCTTTGGAAGAGAAATGCATAAGGCAAGAAAGGAAAGATAAAGAGATCTCCTTCTGTTAGTTTAATACATTTGTGATTCTCTTAGGTATCACAGGGACAATCTTGATTTAGAAGTGTAGATGATAAGGAACAGATGCTAAACAAGGTATGCTTTCCTCAGATGAACCAAGGTGAATTTTCTGCTATTATCCAGCATAAATGAAAGATATCAGATTAGTAATAATTCATGTTTCTTTAGGAATATTGCTGCTAGCAAAGAGTAGAGGGAGACCACTGTGTGTTTTTAATGAATTTCAGTTTACTTTTGAAACTTTGGAATCTCTTTGAAGTAGATTGGAGATTAATAGAGTGGAGACAGTATTGAAATACTTCTATCATTCCTTCTTGAAATCTTCTTATCTACAAATAAGCAAACAAACAAACAAGTCAATTCTATTGTATGGATACACAGCACTTTAGATCTGTGCAAACTGCTGTATTTATGGATGTAGCCATTCGCTGAGATTAAATCTATCAAAGCACTATAGGAAAATATTACCATTGTTACCTTTCACAAAAGCAGAGCGGATTCCTTTAAGAAATATTCATAAGTCCTTGCTTCTCTAGTAGTTTTACTATGATCCTTGCATAATTTCAGTTAAATTAATAACTTAACATCATATTGTACTAGTTTAGTGATAAGAAGCTCATTTGCACACATGAAGAAAGAACAGAGAAACAATGACAGGAAGGCTAAATAACCTGCCTTAGCTGCTCCCAGGCCATATGCAACAAAAGACCCTCCATCTCAACAAGACCAGAGGAGCAAAGGGGCACAATGAAAGTCAAGAACCGAAATCAAGGGCTCTGGAGGACGTCCACCTTGCCCTGCCCCCTCCTGAGATTGTCACAGCAGAGTCATCGAATATGCTATCCTGGCATGAGACCCGTTATCATGATGGGAAACGGGTCTCTGGACCCCCTTTAGACTGTAGGAATGTGTAATACATTATTTGATGCATAGAAAGGGCATGTTTGGGTTGCATAGGGCTTATTTTAGCCTGTTTTAGAGGAGTGTAGGAGTTTGACACTGACTAGAAGCTAGGCACCCGCAAAGAATTATTCACTCATGCTGTAGTCCTGTGCTATAGTTGAGCAGAGGAGGGGGAAAGAAAAATTAAAAGGCTCATAGGGTGAGATAAGGATCAGGAGAAAGCACTCTAAGGGCAAAATAGGCTCAAAACTTTAAAAGGTATAAAGAAAAATTTAGTAACAGAATTAAAAGAGGATAATGAAAGAATTAAAATAAACCTTTAGAACACCTTTCCCACCCTCTCCAGCCCTTCTTTCCTTCCCACTGACAGGGAGACAAAATATGGGGGTTTTAGTCAGTTTGTCACTTTTAAAAGATCTTTCCTCAGTTCTCTTAGGGAGAGGAGCCTCTTCTGCTACATCATGTGGTTTTCCCCACAGGAAACAGTTCTCTGTGAACTGCTCCAATGTGGCTCCAATTTTTACGGGTAGCAGTCCCCCAGACCTGCTACAATGTGAATCCCTCCAATGGTCAAGACAGTCTTCCCACCCAATGCAGATGTTTGCATTAGTCATTTTAGTTTATGGGGTGCAGTCTTTTAGGGACGAACTGTTCTACTCTAGAAGCAAGGGTCTTTATCTCTGAAAGCAAGGGCTTTTTTTTCTGTGCGAGTTTCTCACTAGCTTACAACTTTTTAGCACCCACACGCTCCAACATGAACACCCTTTTTCATGGGCTGTGGATGAACTCTGCATCGCTCCATGCACTGCATGAATTAAAGGGAAACTGTTGTATTATGCGTTTCACCATGGCTTACAGAAGAATTTCAGCTCCAATGCCTGGAGTGCCTCTTCCTCCTCCTTCCCCTTTCGCACTGACCTTAGTGTCAGCGTGTTGTTCTCCTCATATGTCTTCACTTTTTCCTTTTCCCTGACCTGGGAAAGTATTGGTGTCAGTAAGTTCGTTTGTTCTCGGGTTCTATCAATCAAAAAGTTTTTATAGAGTTCTGCAATGTTAAAAAGTTATAAGAAAACAATCTCCACCAATAGATGGCAGAAAAGGAGTTGACTGACAAGGCTTTGGGAAGAGCCAATAGTATAAAAAGCAGAACATCCATTGTGTAGATGAACACATGGTGATTTAACCTTATGTTCCGAGTGCTGCTCTTCTCCTTATTCAGTCTTGTGTTATATTTTGTAATGGTTTAACAAACCTTTGAAATTTTAAGTGTCATTTCTCACTTTGGTAAACACATTTGTCTTTCCACAGCCTGCCCTTTGCCTGATCACCTCAGTTTGTCATCTCTCCTTATTATCTTCACCAACTATTTTTCCATAAGAAGTTATTTAGACTATGTGAATAAGGGCATCAGTGTAGATGTTTGAATGAATGTGTGAACAATAGCAAAGATCAAGCTGGACTAGCCAGTAAGTAAATTCTCCTGAGAGCCAGGAGGGTAGGATGTATCCTTGATCCTCAAAGGAACACTGCTGAGTGGGGAAGAATTCCTGTCTCCAGGGTCAAGAGCACAGGTAAGTTGGGTGCGAGATCAGAGCATTTGTATGTGTGTGTGAGTAAGGGGGTCTGTACCAGCCACTGGAGTGGGACTGAGGCCTTGAGATCTTGTATACCAGAAGCCAGCAACTGGAGAAAATGGGATAAAAGAACAGCTACTGGGCAGAATGAAAGTCTGAGCCCAACTTCTGGATGTACCCACCTTTTACATACATGAACATTTTTGCATTGGCAGGACTCCATCCTGCTCAGTCAAAGCAAGGAGGAGAATGAGAGCATCAGAGTTCTTGGTGCTCATATGAGTGCTCTGTGTGTCTGCTGTGATTTGTGGCCAGACTTATATATGTATATATATATACATGTATATTGTGGATAACATAAACTACTTGTCAGGCATTCACACTCAGACTCTCTCCTGGAGAGATTGGGTAACTGAATCAGACTAGAAATAAGCCAGACCCTACAGACTGTCACAGAAGGCCTGGGAAATGAAGGAGGGATCCTCTAGGTTTCCAAACTTGTCTAACTATGTAATCTCCACATCACTCAAGATAGAATACCACCTGCAAGTCAGAGAATTGAATTATTATTTTCTTTTTTTTATCTTCTAATCTTCTGTTACCCAGGGCGTTTCTATTCATTTTAGATGCATGACTGGAAAGTTGATGTAAAGTTGGTTTGTCTCTATAAATGTGCAAAGGTATGCAGAATTTACTTTTTTGCCAAAGCTTAACAACATTAAAATTCTTTTTAGCAGCCTGAAAATGTAAGGATTTTATTGGTTTGTCAGTTTTTGCAAGAACAGACAAAACCAATAATGATGAAAAAGAAGCAGAAATATAGATTTTCTTGCTCTTTTAGCAGCCTTTTTCTTCAGGTTTTTTGTTTAAGATATGTTTTCAAATCAAATCCCTTTTTCGTGCTACTTTTAAAAAATAAGTTCATTATGCCCAGCACAAATTCTCAAGAAATAAGAAAACTTAATCACCCGCATTTTACAAACAGAATCAAATCAATAAGGGCATTCCAAAGCCTGAAATTAAGTGTCTTGCTTCACAAATAAGTTCTGCTTTATTTTCAATCATTTATGACCTTTGCAGTGGGATATTGTGTACTTCACAGTAGTAAAGTTCAGCATAAAAGAGGCAGCAGGTCTATGTCAGCTTACAAATTCTTCTGTCATATCTTTGAGGCTGCTGTGTCTGTTTGTTCTAGAGAGATGCTCATAACCAAACCTACCACACCCACCAGAGGACTCAGGATTGTACTGTGGGAACAGCAGAGACCTCAGCAGGCACTCATGAGAGAGTGACCAAAGGAAAACTTAAGTGTTTAGTGCTAAATTTAATCTCATCTAGCTTCTCCCTCAGGTCAGTATGAGCTGCTCCTATTCTGTTCCAGACAGAAATTTACCTTTGTTTCTAAAGCCCACCAGTGGCAGGGTGGCCCTGCTGCATATGATGTCCAGGAGTCTGACTTTCTGCTCCAAAACACTGTTGCGATTCTCCAAGATTTCATGAATCTTTTGTGCTGCAATTTTCCAGTTCTCATATCCAATATGGTAAAAGGGAAAAGACAGCTTCTTCACCTGCAATAGCTTCTTTAGAACTTGAAAAGTATTGTCCTTTCTCCTTTTTCTAAGACTAATCAACACATAACTTTTAAATAAATTATATATATAAAATTATATATGTATAATATTTTCCTCCTCCTGTATTAGTGCATCGTGTCTCTGGAGGATCTTATACTTATTCCAGAATCTTTCTTCCCTATCAAGCTTTCAATATTGTCATATTAATCAATGTGAAAATCAAGTCAAGACACATTTATATCCATACAACTTCTTTCCTACCCACAACAGCTATTAGTCAGTTGTAAGAAATGTACTTTGCTTAACAGGGTTTGATCTGACATATATATTAATTTCTTGTTATCTTCCCCATATTTGCAAACATTATTTTTTATTTGGTTATTTGGTCATTGGTTTTGGAGTTCTTTTGAAAGTGGAATCTATAATCCTTGAAACAGTCTCTTTTGATGTGCTGAAGATCAGCATAGAATTTTTCCTCTCTCTAGTATTTTGATTCATTTGCCATTCTCCACAAATTCTCAAGACTGATGTAATTTCAGAGATTATTTCATCCATCTTTATATTAACATAAAGTGAAAATCAGGAGACCCAGACAATCTGAAAAAACGAAATATGGTCTTTTGATTTTAATTTTCTTTTTGAGGAACTCAGCATTTATTATTTGGAGTTCTAATTTGTACTAATTTGAGTTCTTTTCAATTGGGGAAATGTATCCTAAATTATAATTAGGCTACTTGTCTTTTATCAGGTGCTGTCCCTTGTGGAGCAGTGACCAACTACTGCCTTGATACAATTTTTTTTCCTCTTATTACTGTGGACTTGATACTTTAGATGTCTCTTCCTACCTGGGTCCCATTTCATTTCTGTCAAATTGCATTCCAGTTAGTTCCAGGGAGATTGGTTGGTTTGGTTTTTCATTCACTCTCTGAATGTTTTCCCTTTGCTTTTGAATTAGTGAAAAGTACCAGATTTGTCCAGGTAGGTCTCTTTCTGCATCTCTTAGCTTTTGTAAATTGCATGAGTGGCCTGGAACAGATTTGTTTTGGAAAGTGTCAAGAGAATACCATGATGCTTTTTTTTTTCTCTCTTTGACTTTCTTCAGGTGCAGTGTCTCATATGAATTGGATTCATTTATTGAGAATTATTTTTCTGATATTTTCTTCAAGAATCATAATAGGTTTTGAAGATCACTCTCTAACTATCATTCAGCTCTTAAACAACCCATCCCTACTGGTGAGGAATAAATCTAGAGAAATTTCCCCCCCTATCTGCTGTTTCTTTCTATAGCTTCTCAGTCACTTTCTGTAGTATTAGACACTAGCCTAGAGTATATTTTTGAATTCTAAATCTACATATCTCAAAATAAACAGTGCTTTGAAATGTTCAATTGCTCTGAAATGTGATTGTTCATAATAATAAACTGCTAGAATAGATCCTGTCAAATTTATTCTAAATTGTTACTGAAAAACCAAAACATTCTAGGAGTCATTCTCATCAAGCAGTTTCATGCAGTCGCCTTGTTCTGGAGCAAAAGAGAGTTACTCACAGAGATGTGGCAGTTTTGTGCCACTGGTTTTAGTAAATGAATCCACTTACTACAACATTAATGGAATCACCACACTGAATGATATATGCATTTCGAATGGTACTTGACTGGTTCTCAGAAACTCCTTACTCGATCATTCTTGCCATTCCTTTCATTAATACTAAAAAAATCCTTTGTTTTCATAATGTAGAAATATTAGATGTCTCAATGTCCAGGGATGGCTCAAATTGCAGCATGTGGCACAAAACCCCTTGTCCCGTTTTTGTATGTTTTATCTTTTCTATAGTCACATTATTCACAATAAAATTTCTATTACAGATTATCTCTTACAGATTATCTTGTACTTTTACTGCTTTATTGCTAGAATTTTGACATATTATTGTTCTCTAGACAATAACTTGGTCTCCTTACCATGACATATTATTAATCATACATCAGAAAACAGGATCAATGAGAAATTCTTCCTCACTTCCAGTAAGGAAATAAAATAACAAAACAATTTTAGAGCCAAAAATTCATCTGCCCCAGGGTTCTTGAGTGCAGTTTGCTTTATAGACTCTATTTGCTGAGAGAAAAAAGTAAAACTTTGGAGTAACTTTGTAATATATATGGTATAATGCATTTCCACAGTATTAAAACAAGTTTTGGTATTTGTTCAAGCCACTTGTGCTGACTGGACAATTCAAATACTGATTATATTTTGTGTAGAAAAACAGAAGTATAAAAAATACCCACATAGACCTGCTAAGCCAAAAGACCTGATTCAGCAGAGTATGTAAGTCAAAAATAGTAACAGGGCTTGTATGATTAAGGAACACTGTGTTCTCTAGCCAACTTGTGGAATAAAATTAGATAATTACTAATGTATCTAGTAGTTTTGGATCTGCAGATGAAATGGCTGAAACATATTTATAACTGTTTTGTACCATGATGGAGAGGCTCTCATCATGGTACCTGAGGGAAATTAAAACTCAAATCTTCAGAAATACATTGAGATATTAGAGTCTTTTCAATATTATTCTACAGAAGCATTTGGTAGCTGCAGTAATTAATAATTACATTAAGCATTTTTTAAAATATCTTAGTGATAAAGCATCCAAATAGTTACAAATTAGAATTAGCAACAGCCCTTTTCCTCTCTGGCTGTAAATGAGTCAAATGTAATTGAGAGTTTGAACCAGGGGAATGATTTCAACTATACTTGTTGGTACTTGTGGCAAGTTACACTACTGTAGCTGAATACTAGGGTTGCCTTTCAAACATTAGTTTCAGATTTCTGAAAAGTGTTATCAACTTTTTCATACAATCAAAGAATCATCAAGGTTGTAAGACCCCTTCAAGATTAGCTAGTCTGCCCATTAACCTAGCATGACCACAATCACCCCTAAATCATATCACCAAGTGCTACATGCAGACAGGTGCCTTTTGAACAGTTCCAGAGTTGGGAACCCCCACCTGTTCCAGAGATGGTAACCCTGTGAAACATATTCCAATGCCTAGTCACTCTTTCAGTGAAGAAAACATCTGTAATATCAAATCTGAACCTCCCCTGGTGCAATTTAAGGCTGTTTTCTCTTGCCCTTTCATTTGAGAAATGGCAGAAGAGACCAATCCCCACTTGGCTACACCCTCCTGTCAGGTGCATGTAAAAAGCATTGAGCATCTTCTTGTCCATGCTAAACAACTCCAGCTCCCTCAGCTGTTCCTCATATGATTTATTGTCCCAGACTTTTCACCAGCTCCAGTGCTCATCTCTGTACTCTCTGCACCACCTTTGTCCTTCTCATAGTGAAGACACAGGACTTGAGGTGTGACCTCAAGAAGAATCACTTCTCTTGGTATAGGCCAAGATGCCATTTGCCTTCTATTACTATGGATCAATTATGTTTACTGAAAAAGTGCAAAATTTGTTGAATCAGGAAGTTTCTTGATTCTGATAGGATTTAGAAAAAGAGTGCTGAGAACTAAATGTCTCCTCAATAACATGCATTTGTTAAACTCAGAAAATATCTGAATCTTGAACACAATTTTACTAGATGCCCTTGATAGAAGAAGGTGGAATGAAATCTGGTGGTAATATAAAGGCGTTTCAACACAGGGGATGATCAAAATATTATACAGGAGAAGTTGACTACTTTCAAGCTTTAACAAAGAGAAATTGGAAGTAATATAATAATAAAAGCAAGTTCAAGGTCACCTGATCAGGAGTTAATAGGAAAATCCACAATAAACTTGTGCAGAGTAGATGAAAATAACAGAGGAAGAAAAAGATCTGTCCATTTTGATCAGTCAAAGAACATCTCTGAGATTCAATATGATGAAAACTGAAGTTTAATAATTATGCATGTCTTATGGCCACAGAGAAAGTAATGGTTATCCCTGAGCATAATGTTTCTGGTGTTACTAAAAGATTAGAGAGAAATAGGGTATATGTGCTCAACATGAGTAAATTTAGACTAGAAATTAGAAGAAATTTCTGTTATAAAGCATCAGAATCATAATTTGAAGTGCCAGTGGTGGTAAAAAATTAAATATGTTTCTAGATGGAATTAAAACAGCTAATGACATCAGTAAGAGGATACAAGAGGTTATTTCCAGTCCTGTGTTTTGTCAGTGCTGTTGCTTCCAGAGAATAAATTTATTTGACCATGTGTTGGTCTGATATTGGTTGATATTTAGGAAGAAGGAAGAAAACCATTCTCAGAAATAGTTTTCCTGAGAGAGGCTCCTGGGAGCTTCCTCTGTGTCAAGAAAAGGCCAACAGCTGTCCAGTTCTGAGAATTGATAGCTTTGTAAACCACTGAAGAGCTGGATCCACCTCCATGAATATCACATTTTAAAACCCAGGAAGTTCCAGTAGTCCTCTTTGGTTTCCAGCTTCAGAAGGTATCGGAGCTCTGGTTGGGGCCTGGCCAGCCCTGCTCTGCTGCGGCCCTCGCAGCCTGGCTGGGTGGGGTTGGGAGGCCAGGGGGTCCCCTCCACTTGAGCTGGGCCAGGTCACAGCTGCTGAGACCCCATTAACACCAGGCCCTGTCTCCGGTCCCCCGGCTTGTGTGGAGCCGGGATCGCCCCGGGCTCTGGGCCGGGCCAAGACCCCTGTCCCACACCGTGCCCCCCCCCTCGGGTGCTGGGCATGGAGGGAGGGAGAAGAATCCAGCTCGGCTGCATCCATCCCTGTGACTGCTTCAGTCACTGCCCACCAACACCTGCCAGCCTGGGTGAAATGTTAACCCTTCCAGTTAAGCCTGCCAGCACAGGTGAGACCTGAAGAGCACAATTCTTCCCTTGGGTGAGAGAAAAGCACAGAGTGACAACATGAAGACACCAGGGTCAGTGAAAGAAAGAGTTTTGAGTTGCAGATGGAAGGAGAATGAGGAAATGTCCTAGTATTTGGACTGGAAGTTCTTCTGGTAATGCCATGGAGATGGACTATAATAACTACAGTATTTCCTTTAGTTCATGAAAGAAAACAAGAGAGAGTTCAAATTGTGAACCTGAGCAGAGGCAGCAGATGTTGAAGAAGCAGTGATGCTCTGAGGAGCTTGAGCAGAGAGNCTCCGTGGTGTTGTGAGAGAAAACTTCTTGCCCTATGAGAACTGAGGAAAGACTATTGTAGAAGTGATAACTGATTTAAAATCCCAGGTTTTGTTTTATGTTGTCAGGTGGGCAAGGGAGGGAAAGTGTTCTGGAAGCTTCATTCTGAATTTTTTTTTTCTATTCTTTTAGTTATGTTAATAAAGCTTTCTTCATAGTCTTAAGGTTTGAGCCTGTTCTTGCCCTTCTCCTAAAATCCTGTGTCACAGCAAGAAATGAGTAAGTGAACCAGTGAGTTTAACTAGCTCTAAACCCACCACAGACATAAAAATAAAAGCATTCTAAAAAATTCCTCTTATTATTGTGGTTGCTGTATCATAATTTTGATTTTTCTATTATTCGACCTAAAGTATCTTCAAAGACTGTTAAATGCAACAATTACACAAATAACTACACTATGTATCCCCAACGTCCTTCACAAAGGAAAAGATCTAATTTTTTCTCAGTTGTGAACCTACTCTGGTGTGTATCCGCTGCTTACAGAGTAACCGGGTGACTGGTATGTTGACAACAGTGATGATGCCAGATGTCTTCTGCACCTGATTACAATACCCTCCCTGCCATTTAAGAAACCCTGCTTGCCTGTGGACATCTTTGTAGACTTCAAGGGTTTTCTGTTATATTTCTGGTGTATATCAAAGTTGGATACCTTCATGTAGTGAAACCATGTCTGGCGTATTTAACTTGTCACTGTGCTGTGTGAAATCGTTGGTGTGGATATTATTTAAGACTTTTACCATGGTGTTTTATTGGTAGATACCTCTCATTATACTGTTTTCCAGTAATACTTCTGTCACAGACTGTCAAAGTAAATGAAAACTTTTTTTTTAATGAAACCTGCTTTTCTGTATTCCAAAATGCTTACAAGGACCTAGGTTGTTTCTGGCTGAAAGAAATATTAAACTATTAGCACTGAAACTGGGAAACTGGGAGATTGGAAATGATAAGGCTGAATTAGGGATGTTTGGAAGCAAGTTACAAGATGGGAGAAAAGACCAGGATTAGAAGTAATAGGTAAAAGAATGAATAGTAAAGACACCAAAAGGGTTTTCCTTCTGAATGTTGGTTTAATTTGTAGTATTTTGGAATTGTAAGTTCTAGCCTGCCTCTGAAAAGGAAATGGGATAAAAAAAGCAATTGTTTTCTTTTTGCTTTTCTTTTAATCATAATTATTTGTAAAAAAGATAGTTATTTCTAATTGAGACCATTTTTCCAGATTTTCCCTTATAAATATTAGGAATTTATAAAGACTGCTTGGAGGCCTGAAATAAAGATTTTGTTTTGTTCTATAAAAGTTCCATTCATTTTGAAATTTGAATGAATAGGGGAGATCTTTGCATATCCCAGAGAATGTGAAAGTACAAGTGGAAGAGCAGAGGGAAAAGAGGTAAAGGATGCTTTCAGATTTTCATAAATCTAAAAATTATTCTTGTTTATAAAAACATTGAGTTTCATCAGAGACATTTATGTATACCTTCATTTAGCTGTCAGAGCAATGATTACTATGCATATTTAATCCTAAAGATTTATTGTTTCTGATCTTGTATGCAAAAATTCATAAATGATGAATGTAATAATTTATTTTTGAATATTAACATTTGCAATACCATGCACTTACTGATTTTTAAGCTTATTTTTAATATGCAGAGTGTTTGGCACATTTATACATTCCACAGTGCTTTTTCCTGATGATTTGAGGAATGTAGTTCCCTTCCTTATCGCACATCAAAGTCCTTAAGAAATATCTCTGGCTATTTAAAACCTGAGTTCTATCACTGAAACCCATGTGGCTGAGCTTCTGGGAAAGCATCTTTAAGAACGGATAGTGAATAATGAGAAAGCAGAAGAGGAGAGGGAAAATGTGAGAAACAGAACTATGAACACCAAAGTGGGGATAGAAGCTATTCCATGCACCAGGAATGAGTTTCCCCTGCAGCCTATGGGAAAGACTGCAGTGAAGCAGATAACCGTAATGCAGCCTGGGGAGGAGCATGCTGGAGCTGGCACATTCCCAGGAGGAAGTACATCCCACAGAAAGTACATGTGGGAGCAGGGGCAAAGTGTAAGGGGAAGGAGAGGCTGAGAGGAATTGCTATGGGCTGAATCACTGCCATCCCTCTGCTCAAAGGTTGAGTGTGAGCCAAGGCAAGAATGAAGGAATGAAGCTGGAGTTGGGAGATGGAAGAGAAGAAGTTTTGTTCCAATGTTTGACTTTATTTCTTTCCACTTAAATCTATTTTGCTTGTCAATAAATTAACTTTCCCCAAACTAAGTCTGTGTTGCCTATGATAATAATTGGTAAATGATCTCCCTATTATTACCTCCAGCCATAAGGTCTCTCATGTTATTTTCTCCACCTTTTTATAATTGAGGAGCAGGAGAGAGAGAATGACAGGGCAGGCTTCTGGCCCTTAACCAAGACTAACCTACAACATTGATTTTTCCCTTTTTACTCAAAAAAATGCTTTTCCACATTTTATAAACCTCAGAATCATCTTTGATTGAAGCAAAAGTCTGAGTATTTATAGTCCCCCACATTTCTGGCCAGCTTCATGTCCAGTTGAGTTTTGGCCACATAAATTTTCTCCTACAGCAACTTAGCATCTCTGTATTCTTCCCATGTCACCTGACTTTTCTTCCACTGGGCACACAACTTCCTTTTTTGTCTTATTTCCAAGAGAAGATTCCCATTCAGCCCAGATGGCCTTCTGCCTTGCCTGTTTGACTTCCAGTATTTGGGAATTGCCTGCTCCTGTGCCCTTAGGAGGCGATTAAAAAGTTATCAGAACTGACGGACCCCAGCGCCTGCAAAAACATTTTCCCTAGTGACCTTACTTACTAATTGCCTGAACTACATGAAGTCAGCTTTCCTCATGTCCAGAGTTGAGGTTTTGCTGGCACTTTTCCTCCTGTCAACAGAGATTTTAAACTCAATCACTTTGTGGTCACTGTGGCCCAGAGAGTCATTAATCTCGACTTCTCTCACAAGACCCACCCTCTTCACAAGCAGTAGATGAGAGTGTCCTTCTGAGTTGGCTTCCTTAGGGCTTGTTCCATAAAGGTGTCATCCAGGTTTTTTAAGAATCTTCTGTCCTGGGTTTTATCAGCTGTGTGATACTCTCAGTTTATTTCTGGAAATTTGAAGTCCATCATAAGGAAAAGGGTAGTTGACTTGGAAGTGTCCCTTAGTTCCTCAAAGAATAACTCATCATCATCCTTATCATCCTGGCTAGGAGGTCTGATAGACTCCCACAATGACATGCACATTATTTGTTTGCCCCCTAATTTTTATCCAGGGTTTCTCAGCTGTGTCAATTGGGAGCCCTATATATTCTAAACCTTCTGTTACATACAGTGCTGTCCCTCAGCCTCTTCTGCCCTGCCTACAGCTCCTGAAAAGCCTGTAGCTGTCCAGAAGAGCAGTCCAGTCAGAGGATTCATCCCACTGGTTTCACTCATACTGTAGAAAGGCACCTGGGGGTCCTGGTCAGTGGTGAGTTGAACATGAGTCAGCAGTGACCTGGCATCCACGAGGGCCAACTTTGTCCTGGGGGGCATCAGGCACAGCATGGCAAGCCAGGCAAGGGAGGGGATTGTCCCCTCTGCTCTGCACTGGGACAACCTCATCACCTCTCTGTGGTGACCAGTGACAGGAACCGAGAGAAAGGCCTGAAATTATGTCAAAGGAAGTTTAAGTTGTGTATTAGGAAAATGTTCACCCATGGTGTGGTTGGGCACTGGAACAGGCTCCCCAGGGAAGTGGTCACAGCACCAGTCTGACAGAGTCCAAGAAGTGGTAGGACAATGCTCTTGGGCACATACTCTCTGGTGTGACTCTTGAGGATGGTCCTGTGCAGATCCAGGGGCTGGACTTGATGGTTCTTTTGGGTTCCTCTGAACTCAGCATGTTCTATGATTCTGTGATATGGAAACCTTTCTCTATAAACTTACCTATGACTGTTTAAAAGGCACCATTTATGTTGTCCTGACAGTGCTCTACCCTTTGATGATCCATCAATATTTCACTTAAGAATGTATTTCAAAAACACAGAAATAAATGTTGATTTTCCCAAATTCTTAGCTGAACTGGAATATAGTATTGCAGAAATGTGTCATGCAGTACAAAAAAAAATAAAATCTTTTTATTCCTGTCAAATGGCTGCTGCACTGAATAGAAGTTGCAGGTTTTTGTATGCTCCAGTGTTTATTCCAGAGTGAATTGAGCCAATGTTCTGAATACGTAGTTACACAGGCTATTGCAATGGATTTCAGTGTGACATTCCACCACTGTATTTGATATACACAATCTAATTTTTATAGGTCTCTCTTAAGTTAACTCAGTTTTACGACCATAAAAACTGCTACCTACATAACACTAAATCTGAAAAATAACTTGCATGAAATATGATCCTTATGCGTGGTACTTACCACAGTAAATATAATCTTCTTTGTTACAGGCTGATTGTCACAGTGAAATGGAACTGGGTTGTTTATAGGTATGGATGGTACAAATATTAAGCACAAACTAGTCTTATGATCTTTTAATTTATTACAAAGCACAAAATTGAGACAGCGTAATTTCTTGTTTAGTGTGCATATTTCTTACACAGTACCATGTTTTTTCTCAGTTCATATAAATTTTTGTAGTTAAGAAGAGGGGTTTTTTCCATACAAAAAATATTAAAAAAGAAATTAGTGCCTTTTGTCAGACCTGAGGGCCATGTGGTCCTGTGCCTGACTTGCAAAACCACTAGTATCAGAGCCTTCAGAAAAAGGGGGAGTCTCCTAACATAAACAGAACTCTATGTCTTTGATTCTTCTTTTAAATGTTCCACAATCAATTTTGTATAATCCCACATGACACCTCAGCTATCCCACAATAAATCTGATTATTTCCATAAGAGTAAGAAAACTATTATATCCCTTCTCTTATCAGTTGGGAAGTTCAGTTAGAACTTCCTCAAGTCTGTGCAATTCCTTCAATGGCCTACAAACCAGGAACCTGAGTCCTGAGCTCTGGTGTTGTCTCTGTTATCTTTTGTACCTTAAAGGTTGTGTACCTGGATGTTCAGTTTTTTTTCTCTCTCCCTTCTAGTGCCTCATACCAGACTCTTATGTGGAGGATGCCGTAACCAGATATTCCCATAAATCACATACCATTGCACTAAAGTGATCTCCCACAGTAAGTGTCCAGTTTACATCTTGAGGCAAAGTACTCAAGCAGTCATTCTCAATTTCTTCATCAATATTCTTAAGATGCTGGAAATTAATCCCACAGTTCAATTACATATCCTGTAAAGAAATATTTTCTCCTACTCTTTTTAAAAATCCCTGATTCTTTTACTAGCATTATGCTGTCTTTTTAATTGTGGTATAAAACCAGAAAAACAGACATGTATCCTCTGTAGGCTATTCATTATTTGATATGCTTACATCATAGCTCTTTCTATGAATTTTTTTTGTAGAAAAACCCAGTATTTTAAGTATCTCTTCAAATTATTGTCTTCCTTGGTCTTGGCCATTCTCTCCAAGCCCCCTTTTTCCCTATAGTTTTTTTGAGGTAAGTATCCAAGGAAAAAAATTGACCTTCTTGGGACAGGAAGCAGGAGATTTAGGTAGCATTCACCTGCATCTCCAGTTGCCTTATTTTGGTGTTGGCAAACACTCTCCTCTATCCTCTTCACCTGTGCACAGAATCTTCCTTAATCTTCCACAATCTGGGAGAAGCTGGAATAATAAAGGCTGGGATCTTGTGCTGATCCATCTCCTAGCACCACACTGTAGTGTATATGTGTAGTGGTCCAGATGATGTCAAGATATTGATTTATACAAAACTTTGAAACTCTATGCTATTCATCATCTTACTTCTTATCCAGCTTAATGTTTTGTTTGCTTTCTGACTGCAGTTGTAAATTAAGCAAATATCTCTCAATTACTGCAATGACTAATGGTTCCTTTCTTGAGATAGAGGTAAGCAAGCAGTTTAAGTTTCTCTTCATGTATAAATTATTTTGCACTTATTTATTCTGAACATCATCTCTCCATTTGTTTACTTCTCTCTAGTTTGGATTAGAGTAAAATAATTTTGTAAACTTCAGATTTTGCTGCTACCTTGCTTGTCACTTACGAAAAGTAATAAGCACTGTGGGATTTCAAATGAAAATGAATGACTTGACAGCAGTCAGCACATTAATACTCTGTTTAGCTGTGCATATCAAAATTTAGGTAACAAGTTTTCCTATTAGTGTAAATTTGTAACTGCATGAAATATGTGTAAAAGAATTGCAAAGCCTAATTATCATTATTGTAATGTCATTTGAATTCCTGAGTTTTCCACTGTAGGCAGTACACAGTTTTTAATTTTGTTTTGACCAAAACTGTCACGATTTTGCAGACATCACTCTCTTTAAAAATAAATCTAGTTTTGTAGACTTGTTTAGGTTCTAATGTATTTTTCAAAATGTCATGACGTCATCTAACTGTAAATTAATAATCCCTAATTCAGCATAGCATTCCATCTGTCCTCACTTTCCCTCACTTTCCCAACAATTCTCCTGTCCTTTTCCTCTACTAAAATCCCTCATGGTTATGAAACTGACTTTGATAAAATAACCTTGGAAGGAGCTCCTGGTATGAGAAGTCCCGACTCTGAGACTCTAGAGAATAACAATCAATCAAAAATATATAAATTAAATCAATACTTTCAGCTGACTTCATTAAGAATGAGACTTGGCTTGTTTTCTGGGAAATATTCTATGCTTTCTAATATTATTCTACAATTAAATTCAATTCTACAGTATATATTGTATATATAATAATACCTTAATAGATCAATATACTATTATATTATAAGAATATTATATAGTTGTCTGACACATATTCTGAATATGTTCTTCCCCTTTAACCAGAGAGAGACCCTTTTACTTGAACTAACTGTGACTGACAGTAGAGGTGAGATGAATCCTATTTTTAAACAACCATTTATGTACAGGAAGAAGCCATAATTATATGATGATTAAATATGGTATTAAAATGCCTGATTTAGAAAACAACTCACAATATTTTTGTAGTAAAACACAAACAAACATATTTTTGGAAAAAATATGAACATTATTGAAACTAAAAGCATCTTAGCAACAAGTGGCTAACAGCACTTTTTTGTTTATACTAAAGAGAAGTGACAGATGCTCTGACATATATTCAATCTGTTTCAGTAGACCATCAGAAGAAAAATAATGAATTTCTTTTAAAAAAAAAAAAAGACAGAAAAATCCCTTTTCCTCAGATCTCCAAATATTTCAAGCCACATTTTCACTTAAAAACTTACTTTTTCTTCTACTGCCATGTTTTAATCCTGAACTGTTCTATAATACAGCAGAGTGTAAACATCTGCACATATTTTGGAAAACAGCATGTTTTAACCAGCACAAAAAGAAATAACTTAAATGCTGTTTCTTCATAAGCAGCTTTAAAACAATGTGTAAAAATATAGATTTTTGCTTCCATGTCTTCTACTTGCATAGATAACAATCAAGTCTCTTAAAATAAACCTAGGGACACTATCCTTCACAGGGCACTAACATTCAGAGACTATATAGCAGAGTTGTCTGGTAAAATACAATCAGGGTCATGCACAGCTGTCCTTAAACCTGTCATTGCTGCCTTTTTCCTTTGTCATAATGGCAACAATCAGAAAATTTTGCCAGAGAATCTCTCCAACAAGGTATCTCAGAGAAAAGTACGAGACTTGAAAATGTCTTCTGTTTGGTAGCTCTAAAGCTACCTAAAAACAAAAACAAACAAGCAAACAAAAAGCTGGTGTTGTTTTCTTCTTCTAAAATGGTTTCTCAACTTTCAGAGGGCAATACCCTACCCAGAGAGGAGGATAATGGTAGAGCACCCTCAGCCTCTTAATAGGTGTTGCTCTGTTGAGGGATAGCTCTCCTGTACTTTCTCTTCCTGCTTGGTAACATAAAGAACAGAGGGCTGAGTGTCCTGTCCTATTTTCCTCATCCCAAAGATCTGTCTCTTTAGTCTGGCTGCAGGGTTTTATGTTGGGATCCCAGAGCAGGTGTACCCTTCTCTGAAGCACTAGCTGACACACCCAGAGAATGGATGCTAGATTTGATGCTGCACTGAATTTGATATTCTAAAGCTTGTAAGAATAAAATCTTACAGCAGGATAGTGCTGCACGTTTTATTGTGTCTGTCTCTTATATATACCCATGCAAGTGAGCTTCAAAATCGTATTTATTTGCCATGAGTAAAGTGTGTAAAGGAAAATCATAAACATTTCTTTTTTAAGGGAAAAATAACTCTAACTTGAAAACATTGTCATTTCAGTGTGAGAGTTTGTACATTTGACAAATATGTATGGAACTGTGAAAATATTCCTTCTACTGCCATAAAATTCCCTATATTTGTTTGAATTTTACAGAAAAATAACTTAGTAAAAAAAGTGAAATTGCCATGAAATACAAAATACAACATGGTCTTCAGGGAAAATAAAAAACAAGCCCAAGAAATCAGTATCTAAATGTATTTAGTTGGGCAAATAAAATTATTATTATAGATTAAAGGATGAATAAGCACACACAGATAGGTGTATCAGATGGTGTTTATTGTATCCAGAACAAGATTCCAGTGTTTTTATCCATCAGGGCAATAATGACGATTCCGAGTTAACTTGAATTCTGTAACAAGAATAATAAAAAGACCCTAATAATGATCTTTGCTAAATTGCCTTCAGCTCACTAGTGTGATTCAATTTGCTATTGAAACATATGGTCTAAAGTGAATATAATGAACATGTTTAGGGAATGAAGAATTTCAAAGTTATTCTTTCATATAGACATATTCAGTGAGATGCTCATTAATCAATGTATTGCTTTGGTCTAATTAGATAAGGTATGGCAAACCAAGGAAAAGAAACCAGAAGGAAGATATCAAAGAAATCAAGGATAAACCCACAAAAGATCTTCACAACAGAAGCTAATAATTCCAGATATTTTTTGCAGTCAGCGCTTAATATGATTTCTGATTTTCAATGAGGTGCACTCCTTAGGAAAAGCTTATGACAATTCTGTATCTGTTGTTTTTTTTTTTCTTTTATAGCTCATATGTCTAGGAAAAAAATAAAAATAAATAATTCAACACCAGAACACTTTTCCTTGATGATACTGTGTTTGTTTAGAGAAACAGCCACAAAAGAGCAAAGGGATTTCAGGTTTCACTGACTGAGTGGAGCTGTGTGCCTGATTAGATAAATTATGTTGACATTAAAAAAAAAAAAAAAGGCCAGGTTTAAGTTGATACAAGATAAAGATTTTTTTGAAGGAAAGGATCTAGATCATCCTACCTTAGTTGAATATCTGGTCTACATCTTTAAAAGAAACGAGATCATTAGTTGGCTGCTTTGTGTCATAGACTGAGCCTGTGAAAAGACATTGTCACTGTCCTTTTCACTGCTGACAGTAGATTTCACAGAGGAGCCTATACCATTCTTAGTTATGACTTTGTATTTTTAATAAGCTTACTAGAGAGTTGCTGAATTTTGCTGGCTTGTCAGTAGATCTGTTATCATACACTCAAGAGGCAGAAATAAAATCCACAATTTTCAGTGGAATTTTAGTTTGAGTAAACACTGCATGATTGGACCTCGGAGGATGGTTAAGATCAGTATTCCACTTTGCTACTGTAAAAGCAAAAAAATGGTAACAAAGTTAACTTATTTGCTTTTGGAGGTTTGATTTGTTTCAGTTCTTGCTGAGGTCACACGAGAGCTTCATAATGACTTTAATATATTTTGGATGAAGCTTCACATGTGAGAATGGAGTAGATACACAATATTGAGATTTCCATGATTCACTGGTGACGTGGCGACTTTAAATCTCAGACTTTATAACTGGCAATATGGTGCAGCACTTCATCAGCTTTGACAGGGTTTTCTAGGACAGGGCTACCACAAGTGTATGCCTGTTCACAGTCTGGCAGGATGCAGCACAAGAAGGGCGAGGCCTTCAATATTGCAAAAGAGAAGTTTCTGTTAATCATTCATATTTGAAAGTAAAATTACTTTCAGCTTAGTCTCTGGCTGTCAGACTGCACCTTTTTTAACAGTGTCTGCAAACAGGCATATTTATGAAAGAGAGAAGACTAGGTTTACAAGTTATACTTACTGCTTCTTGTGAGGATGTTTGCATCCTGAAACCTTTTTCTACTGTTCAGACTTCTGAGGTGTAAGGTGGATAACATTACCACATGCAGAATCACCTGGGCACGCATGAGCTGTGCCAATGTAAGGTGTGCACCTGTGCTGATGCCATGCTACATGTGACTCAGGTGATCTGGCTCACAATTGGCCATTCTGATGTAGTGTTACTGGTACATGAGGTTAACAAGATTTCAGACATTCACCATAAATTTTGTCAGCACAGGAGTAAGAATCATTTTATGACAGAAGAAATTCCTCTCATAGGGAGAAATCATCTTCCCACTCAGGCCAAAGGTAATTTCAGGCCTGGGGTGAATCTGGGCACAGATTGAAAGAGAATTAACTGCCGTTTGAAGGAACTGCTGTGTTTAGCATTACCTGAATTCAAAGAAAAAAAATAAAAACTTTCAAAACATTTCTTTCACCAAAAAGAAAAGTCAACAACAGCAACAACAAAAAACCCCAAAACTCAAAAAACCCCCAAAAATCAAAAAAGCACCCCAGCTCATCACTCCTCCACCCCCTGCCCCACAAACCCAGAACACACAGGAAAATTGTGTTCTTTGATAGGCATATTAGGTCTGATTGTTTATTCTTTCTATGGATTTTACAGACCATGAACAACAAGCACAAATACGTGATTTTAAATCTGTATAAATGAGGGAAAATATTTTTTGTGGAAACATTTTTACTTTAATTAACATGATTATGTTAGCTAATATAAATACAGTCTTTCCAACACTCTCTATTGCTCAGCATTAGTGACAAAGAAGTTTCTAAATCCAGTCTTTCTGCCTGTCATTATTTGTTGGGTACATAATGTCTTTTTTATTGCATCATTATTTATAAAAATATGCCTTCACATTTTTTCTGAGGGGCAAGATCCTGATTGAGGCCTTTCCCTGATGGAAGACTACAAGAAAGATGGAGAGACACTATTTATAAGGACATGAAGTGACAGTACAAGAGGGAATGACTTCAGACTGAGAGTAGGTTTAGATTAGATACTGCGAAGAAATCCTTTACTGTGTGGACACAGTAAGATGTTACCCAGAGAAGTGGATGCTCCATCCTTGGAAATGTGTAAGGCCAAGTTGGATGGGGCTTTGAGCAACCTGGTCTAGTGAAAGTTGTTCCTGGTCCCCATAAAGGTTGGAACTACAGTCTGTGATTCTGATTTTTAATTGTTTTGGCAAATATTGTCCCTTTGGTTTCATGATGGAGTTCTTTAGAGTTGCAGTGTGGATTCACAACATTACTAGAAGTGTCTCAGATACTTAATCTTTAGTACATTGTTTTGTTTACAGATTAAGACAAAATATTTTTTTAAAAATATTCTTTGCAATTTTTAAAAAAATTTTGTTTTGGATTAACTGACATAAGTATTAAATATCCAAAAAGCAGAAGTGGAGTTTAACAAGGTTTTCCAGGCTTCCTCCATAGGCAGTTGGAAAGATAGATGAACATCTGGGTAATTCACCTCAATATAATAATACAGGGAGATCAACCCTCTGAGTGGCCTACATTTTCAATAAACAGTAGCAGGAACCCTGATAACAGAGCAACCTAGATTTTAGACAACTGAATTAACTGAGGTGAATCTCACAATTAGGATGTCACATTCCCATGCTGTTTGGTTGCTTGCTTTTTCTGGCCTAGGACTTGCATAGCCCTAGTGACGTATTATTCTTTATAGAAAAACAATTTTTCATTCTTTGCTTCTCCTGATGCTTCTTTCATAATCAATGATTTTAAAATCACCATATTTTTTCACATTCCTGTAGTAATTTCTAGTTTGTAATTTTATTTATAGTTGAATTCATTCCCTAGATAAAAGACTATGGATTTTGCCTACATCATTATTTTCCTCTGTAGCTCACTTTCTGTTGATGTTTTAGTGAACATAGTACGTGTCATTGCTCTCATTCTGTTTATGCTGATATATGAATTCTTTTCTCTTAACCTGCTATTTAGAATATAATGCAGTACAGTTAATTATATGCTGAGAGTAATATGATTCTGAATTCTGTAGGATGGCAACGGTACTTGAATTTTCTATACCTTTGATATCTTATTGCTTCTGAGATTTAAGCAGATTTAGTTCAGGTGAATTCATATTCAGAGATTTTGTAAGTGAACTGTAGACATCATCTTCATATGGGCTTTGTTATGACTTAAGTTTTCAGCCACAAAATGGCAATGAGATCTAAAGTTACCAGAGGTGTAAAGTAAAAATCAAATCCAAATCCCTCCAAAAATCAAAAAAATATTTGAGACCCAGTTTGTTAACGCTACAGTCATAAAGTAGCTTTACATATATTTTCATAATGTATTTGTTTTTTTACATTACCCAGCAAGCCAGTCCTGAGAAAATGTGTGTACTCAGAGCTACTTTTTTACTGCTGCTGCTTTTGATATGTTGTATTTTAGGAAGCTAGTGTCAGAAAGCCCCAAAATTTTCAATCACAGGTTCTATTGCAGTACTCTGGGTAGTGCCTTATGACCTAGGCAAGACTGTTTAAGGTTAATGTTTCAGGTATTGCTGCAATATTTTTAGTGAAAATTTTCAAGCAGTAGCTTTGCCTTTTTGTCTATCTTTTTGAATGTAGTTGTGACTATGAAAACTATTGGAAGACAGACTCTTCCACTAGACCTATTAGTCTTTTTATATGTAATTACAAATCTCTGCAAAAATCAGAGGTAATGATTGGACCATAGGTTTTTCAGAAAAGTGTTTGATCTTTTCTTAGGGACAGGAGGAGATTTTTTAGTTTGTTTTTCGTTTGGTTGGGGACCTTTTGTGTGTGTGTCCTAGGCCTACAGGTTATATAGTACACTTCAGCATAGCTGTGCAATAAAAATGTTGGATCACACTATTCTGTTATAATTTTTAAATGTTTCTGAAAACAATATTAAACTCTTTGGAATAAGAAAGAATAATGGAACATGGATTCCACTGCAATATAAAAATATTAGCAACAATAAAACTTAGCATTTTTGTCCCTCTAGTATTGGGATGGTGTAGGTGGGAGTGAATGAGATGGAAATCCCAGATTGAAATATATATGTTTCCATGTACTCATCTGATGGGTCCTTAAATAAGCCTCACTTTGGGTTAATGGAAGTGTGATTTTTATTTATTGTCATGTGGTGTGTCTATTCTTGCAATAAAATAAAAAGTTTCATGGATTGTGCTTTCTTCTCTAAAAAAATGCAGTGTGTTGTATCTCTGGCTGTCCCACAGAGCTGTAAATTGCTTCCATTAGTTTCCTTGCTTTTTACTTTTGTTGTCTTGGTAACAAAACATAATTTGTTCTTATATGTGTATTATAGTCAAACTCTGTAAGTTAAGGTTGCAAAATTTCTTCCTAAAATAAACTCTCATTTCCACCTGGACATAACTTTTTTGAGAAATTTTCTTGCAGAGGGTTTCGTATAAGTATTTTACTCAAAGATCGAATGCCAATAATTCCATTTCAGCCCTTTTACCAAAATCTTCTAATCATTTTATAGTGCTGGCTGAATACTTTTCACATTTGATAATGACAAATATAGAAATTGTTCCAGGAGATGGAAAATGTTCTGCTGAATTTCAGGCCACAGAATAGTCAGGGATTTTTAAGCAGCCGTTTAGTCTATCTTTCTCTGTCAAATCTAACATCAGAGTTGTGGCTGATGAAGAAATTGTAATGATTGATTTTCAAATTGTTTGCACTTTCTTCTCCAAATTTACATCTGTATATGGCTTAAATTGTCTCTTGACTGTTTCTGTACACCACTCTAAATATTCTGTTTTGTTCATCCAGAAGAGTTAATAAGAATTTTAGCTTTTTATGATCTTTTGAAAGATATTATCTTTCTAAATTTCTACTCTTATTAATTGGATTATAGCATATTAATTGGATTGTAGACTAATAATGCATAAACTCTAGACACAGGTGTCCTACATCTTACTCAAACACGTCATATGTTTCCTGGCTAGACAGGTTAGAAATTTTTTATTCTTAATTTTGGTCAAAGGTCAGCTCTGGTCCTGGAGAAAAGAAGTTCTATTTGTTTGCTTGGGTTTGTCTCTTTCTTGTAGAAAAATCTGAGATCATGAGCTTGTAAAGGTAAGTTTATATATTTTTCAAAAAAAAGAGCCAAATTTGCTTTATATGAAATATTCTTTGGGCACTCAAATCTGAAACCTACCCTTCCCTGAAACCTAACCTTCTCCTGATCTATGTCTTCCCATCTTCTAGGCCTTTCAAGGGCTATCCCTTTTGAGATTTTCATACAGATTTCAAACCTCTCTGGTTTTCCACAGACACATGAAGTTATTTTCTATTTTGTTGTTTTATCCTTTTCCAATAATTTTCAAAATGTAATACATCTTCAGTGCAGTAAGCCACTGAGTACTGAGATTGATAGCTTTATAAATCCATCCATGGTGACCTCAAACTCTCCTCTCAGAGTGATAATAGCCATGTGTTGTTTGCAAACAGAGGAGGACCTGTGGATGATGTGATGTTTAAAGGCTCTCTGGGGCAAAGTGACCATGAAACGATCTAGTCCTCAATTCTTGAAGAACTAAAAAGAGGAATTTCAAGAATGCGGACTTTCGCCAGTGAAGGAGACTGATTGAGGAAATCCCTTGGGAAGAAGTCCAGAAGGGCAAAGGATTCTCTGAGAAAGAAATTTTAGAGGCTAGGATAAGGCTGTACACACATGCCAAAATATGAACCAGTGGGGAAGAAGACCAGCCTGATTAAACAGAGTATGTCTAAAGAGAGGGCAACAAAAGCTGGTGAAACATCTGGAGCACAAGTTTTATGCTTGTGGGATTGAGGAAGCTGGGGTAGTTTAGCTTAGAGAAAAGGAGACTCAGGGAGAAATCATTGCTCTTGACAACTACCTGAAAAGAGCTTGTAGCCAGATTGAAGTTGGCCTCTTGTCCCAGTAAACCAGTGATAGGACAAGTGTGGGGGCAAACTTAAATTGCACCAGAGGAGATTTTGATTGATTTTTAAGGAAAGGTTTAGTTACTAAAAGGCTTGTCAAGCTTTGGAAAAGGTTGTCCAGCGAAGTGGTTAAGCCACTGCCCCTGGAGATATTTAAAAGATGTGTAGGTGTGGTACCTGGGGACTACCATAGTTTAATGGCAGGCTTGGCAGTGCTCGGTTAACTGTTGGCCTCAATGGTCTTAAAGGTCTTTTCAAATGTAAATGATTTTATGACTCTATAACAGCTGATTTAGAACACATGATTATGCATCAATACCTAATATTGCTTTAATCGTGTACTTTTACATGATAATAGTTATTTTATTGTACTGTGAGATCTCCCTGCATCTCTCTGCAATCACATTTCATTTTTGCCATTCTGCATAACTATGCATAATCAGCAAACTTTTTTTTTTCAGTACTTTCTTATCAAAGACTTCTGGAAGTCTAATGTGTTTAAGAACTGTATCATCACCATGTACTTCTGCAGACTAACTCAGAGAAGTTAAATTGGTTTGTGAAACAGAGTTTTCCTCTCTAAATGGTGTATTGATTATTTATCTTTGTTTAACTGAATGTTTATTTATTCTGTTCTTATTATGATTTTAGACAATTAACCTTTTTCTGAAATGTAGTCTATTATAGTTTGACTGGCCCTGAAGAACTCAAAACTTGCTGTAATTTTAGCTGTTCATTCCTCTGATGCTCCAGCTAATTTGTTAGTTTATATAACACAGTTACTAAAAGGAATTTTAATTCTGAGTTCCTTCAATGCTTAGAATTAAATAGTACCAAACTTTAGCAAAAATGTACTGTTTCTTTTATTTATTTGTTCTTACATTTAGTGGACAATCTAATTTGAGACAGTTGTTCCAAGATATTCCTGTAAGGAAGAACTCTCACATGGGACTCTTCCTAAATTTTTCTGCTGTGGAAAGTAATGTAAGTCACTGCTTCAGATTTTACCATGGTCTTGTTCCTTATATTAACTACCCTTCCTTTGCTATATTAAGTGTCTATTGATCCTGCAGACTTTGTGTCAAGCATTTTTCTTCTAACATGTTTGAAAGCATCTAATTAATATCTTTATGCCTTTGGCAAATTGTTCTTCAAAGTAATTTTTTGGCTTATTAAAGTCTCAGAATTAATTTGACAGAGCTCATTTCTTTTCCATTCACCTTATCTAGACACAATGTTCATTTTCTGAAAGATCACTACTGCTGTTATCCATTTTATTTTTACTGTTTAACTATTGTTATTCTCTACTGTTTCTTTTCTTTAGACAGAATGATTTTATAGTACTTTTTCCCTTCAATATGGTGTCTTGAAGAAAACTCTATACTATCTTAAGAAGATCTGTTCTTTGGCTGATTATTTTACATTACTTTAAGTGTTCTGATTTTGCATAATTTCTCTTTTTGAAAGTAAACATCTCTGCAGTGGTTTATTTTGTGTGTATGTTTCACTCCTGCTATAGTTTTGAACCAGATTACATCACCCTTAGAAAGGCTCTTTCAGAGATCCATTCTGGAAAAAGTCCAACCTACATCTCACAAGAATTATTGGTTGTCACTGAAAGTAGTTTTCTTAGTAACTGTTTCAAGAAGCTGAAGTTTAATAGTAACTTCTATCATCTGAAATTTGATCTGATACCACTTGTTCAGATACCTACCCAAACCTTCCTGGAAATAACTAAAAGTTCCCATCATCGTAGTGTTTATTGCTCTTGCAGATTTTTGGGTCTTCTTATTCCTAGTTAGTGACTGAAGGCTAAAAATGAATATGTGAGTTTTAACCATAATTCTTATTCTGTTTAAGTATTATTTTAAATTATTATTATTATTACTCTTAAAATCATGGCTTATTACTTTATTTGCTCTACAAAAATCTTTGTCTGGTCTGTTAAAGTAATTTGCAGTCTGACATGACATGTTCACAAGATCAGGTTTCTTTCCCCAGTTTCATAAGTCTTCATAAATTATTGCCCTCATTAAAAATCAGGCAAACAAATTCACTTATTTTATGCTTTACACTTCAAACTTTTAAATAGGTGAATGTGTTAATTTCCTTTTGGGATAGTTGTCTCCTCACATATGACATCCTGAAAAAAAGATGGCTATTTTTTAGAAAATAAACTTCACTTTTACATTCCTTTTTGAAGATCCTCATTCCTCTTTACTTAAAAATTTATTTCAATGGGATATGTGTGCTCTTCTACATCTCTGAGCTTTTTCACAGTCTTAGTGTAAAAGTTCCCCGTAAACTTCTAAGTTTTAGCATCATGATTCTGTTGTCATGTAGATGTAGTTCATCTGAAATAACAGACAGTTTCATAAAGCAGATATCCACCTATTTGACGAGATTTTTTTCCAGTTTCTATTGAGTTTGATTACATTTTCCTCACACAAATGTCTACAAATGGAAAGAAACTCGATCCATCCAGATTGCATGACTTTGATCAGTCTTGATTTTCTCATCTACTCATTTAAATTTGGCTCTAGAATCTCTATTCTCCTGTCCCGTGTCATGCTACAAATGTAAGCCATGCAAGCCATTATTTCCACTGTCTAGACCATGATGTTATTTGCTGTATTGTCAGCATACTCACTGTTATCACAGACACATCCATCTGTCTGCATGATCTATAGTCCTATTATTATTCACTTCATCACTTCACCAGATTGATCTGGAAGTTCAGGATATTCCTTTCTATCTAGTCAGGTCTTTTTTTGCTAAATATTTTCAGCCTTTTATAGAATCACAGAATCCTAGAACATTTGAGGTGGAAAGGGTCTTCTGGAGATCAGGAATCCACGCCGTGGCTCCCAACAGAGTCCACCAGGAGGTTTCCTAGTACCATGTACAGTAGGTTTTTAGTATTTCCAAGGATCAAGATTCCACAATGTCTCTGATCACCAAAAAGAACTAGAGAAACTTTGCTGTAGGGGCACATCACCAGCTTGTGTTCAACTAGCTGTCCAACCTGATTTCCCCCTTTTCTGCAAAGATGCTTTTCATCTGCTCAGCTCCTCAGCATTTACTAATGCATGGGTTTATTTCTCTCCAGGGTCATGGCTTGGCATTTCCCCTTACAGAATTCAATATCCTTCTTCTAGGAAATGGTTTTCCTGAATGGCAGTATTTGCTAATGGCCTGGAAGTTGGCCTACACAGGATGCCTGTGTACTTTCTCTGTGGAAAATAATGCCACATATAATTTATGTCACTTTACAAATGAAAAATAAAAGTAATAAAAAGGCAATAATGTGGTTTTGATCATGATCAGTGGTCTGTGGCAGGTATATTCTACATTACCATGACAGTTTCTTTACTTCTAAATTTATATTTCTGTACCAATGCTTCTCAGATGTGTTCTGCTTTGATATTATAGAATTAATAATTTCAGTAGGCTAAATGATTCTCATTCAGATTTTCTTCACATTGTAAATCATCACCATGTAACCCATACCATAAGTCAGCACATGTGATCAGCTGATAATGTTCAGTCTCTTCTAGTAACTTCGACTTAAAGAAGTAACACCGAGTTCCTCTTTAAAAATCTTCACCATTTTTTTCCCTGTTAAGGAAAATCTATATATTTCCTTAATTTTTTTTTCCCCACGTACTGCCAGGGCTGTTCCTAAACACTGAGTGATATTCTTGCCACCGTGGCACTGCTCAACAGAGCTTGAAATTAGCACGAGGAGCTCAGGCTGTCTGACAGCCAGTCCTACCACGGCCGCCAAGTCTGAGCAAACAGCAGCAGCTATTTTGCCCACAGGGGAAATAAGGTTAGTGAAAATATTAAAGAAAAGTGAATGCCACTGCTGGCAAGGCAACACTTAGTAGTAATTGGTTCCTTGTGATTCATGCTGGCCTGATCCTGAGAGCTACAGATGGGAAGCTTGGAAGGTTTAGTTTGGAAGCCCTAGTATGGAGCTTATAAGCTCTTAAGAAATGGCAAACAGATCAAAAGTTCACTGAAGTAAGTGTAATTCTGTAAATTCCAAGAACATTTCTTGCTAATTTGCTTTTCTTTGAGAGAATTCTTTGATTTGAACATGTAGAATAATAACTATTGTAACCATTCCGTTGCAGGTGTTGTTTTTCATGAAAAATTGCAGTCTTTGATTTTTGTTTCAACTAAACTCTGTCTCATTCATCAACAGCTGACCCTGCCCATTCCTTCTTATTATAGAAATCAGATTTCTATAACTAGATAATATGAATAATTTAATTATTTGTGAATAATGCTGACAATTTGTTGTAAATATTATTAAAATTACTAGCAAAGAAGAAAACTTGTGTTCAAAGGTTAAATACAAAACCAAAAATCATTAACTAACACAAACAAATGGTGAAAACAGCTTGCAAAAATTATATCTTCTAGCTCAGATATGCAAATATGAACCATATCTGAGCTGCCCAGCTTAGCAAACCAAACTGGAGTTCTCAGATGAATTGACTAGACTCTCAGGAATGTTGAGGAGATTATTTGCTTTTGGTACTCTGTTGCTTGGCTACGAGTGTGGCAACTGATAGAGCTTATAATTCCCTTCCTAGCTCTGCCTTAAACTGTGAAATGAATGAGAAAGATAGAAAAAGTAAAGGAAAAAAAGAGTTAATTTTCCAAACCTTTTCAAAGCCTTAAGTTTAAATATGATTTAAGTTTAAATTGCAGACATGTTTGAGTGAATTAACTTCTGTCATTTACAGAGGAGAAATTCTGATTTCTTGGCCTCATCAAACTTGTATTGATTGACAAACATGATAATACTACAGATTGAGGCTGATAATCAATAGGTATCCCTAAGGAATTGTAGAGGCTCCACCCTTGGAGGCACTCAAAACCCAATTGCTGAGCAACTTGCTCTAGCTGACCCTAGTCTGTGTAGAGGATATGGGCTAGATGATGTCCAGAGATCCCTCCCAAACTCAGACTTCCTGTGATAATCTAATTATACATAATCCCCCACCCCAAGATCTTGATTAATTTAACAGCTGTGATATTTTTCCTAATATGATTGTTTCCTGCCTCATTACATCAGAGCTCTGATCTCTGAGTCAGCGTGGGGTCTTATGAGGCGTATATATAGTTATTTATATTGAGCTTTTTCATTCGCTCCCAGCTCACTTACATGCAAAAATATGTAATTAGTCTGAAGCTGAGTATACAAAAATATGTCAAGAAAAAGAGTACTTTAAGGAATATTACTGTCTTGTCAAATCCACAAGTGTAACCTGGGAATGCAAATGTAATGTTGTGTTTTAAGAGAAGCATACACTGTGAATTATGCAGCATGGAACAGCTGCCTTTATAACTCAAACAATTCAAAAGGAATAGAGAAGAACAGAGTGAAGCAGTGTATTTCAAGTCACTGTATCAGGTAGATGTAACACCACCCATGTGGCCTGGCAGCTACTGAGCCAGAAAATCAAGCTTTACCATGAGTGAAATCCTAGATCCCATGAGTCTGTTTTCCATTCTAAATGGTTAGTTGCTTTAGTGGTATTTCATTAGGACTACTCACATCATCACTCACAGTGATCTTATTCCAGATCTGCTCTACCATCAGCTTCCAACAAAATACTATACTCTCTTTTGATTACCTGCTATAAGAAAACACATTCAAAGAGGACTTTTTTGTGAATTATTTTATACTTGATGAGGTCAATTCTGTTTTGACAGATGAATTACAATATAGAGAATATAGCTAGTCAAGGTGTAGTGGTTTTAAAATTGCCAAT